>JASANF010019296.1:0-94445 GCA_030248245.1 Trissonchulus sp. WLG1_4 | reverse complement strand
TAAACTGAGTTAATTTTCTCTAGGTCTACTGAAAAATATGAACTTCCCTAGTTTGAAATTTTTCTCAACAGAAGAATATTGACAGAAAAACGTGGTTCCCTCTGCAGATATAAGAACTAAACAATCGTATGCTACGGAACTTAAGGTTGCTTCAATTTCCTATCTTAATGACATTTTTTCTAGTTGTAAACAATGCAATATAATTCTATGCAATAATAAGTCTGGTGTTTAGGATTGAAAATCGGATTCAAAGAAAGCAGCGTAATTTCAGTCCAAACCTTCTTCCATAATACTATTAACGACCCATAAACAACGTTATTCAAAATAAAGTGACCATTCGTCATTTAACATTAGCGTGCACTGCATAGCTGAATTCATTTAAATCCGTGCAATAATTTTTAATCCATAGATTTAAGAATTTTATTTTTAAGCATAATTTGTCGGTCCAAATTGTCTAAATTGTCTAATAAAAATAGTGCACCCTATGGTTGTGAAGGTCCGCTTTCCGTTATCACTTACATGATCTTACATGATTCGGTCGATACCTAGTTATGTACAGCTATTTTTTTCAGTGGAAGAAACATCGAAATATGAAGAAAGAAAATTTTTGTAAAAAGAAAACTGAAAAAATTGAAAAACAAAATTTGAAAAAAATGGTTTCTACTGCAGAAGTAATTACAGCTAATTTACAGCTTCGAAGGCAAATATCTTTCAGTTCAGTTCAGTACCTGATATTGCTCCAACACCAGAGCTGTCACCTAACCTGTCAAGAAAAATGAAAAAATGCAGTTACAAAATTCCCATTTTCTTTCAAGAAAGAAAACTGCAAGAAGGAAATTTTAAAAAAACTAAAAGAAAATTGCACTGAAATGAAGAACTAGCTATATTACCCAAAGTGCGTTATTGAAAAAGCACACTTTCCCGTTTGCAACCGTTTAAGCGTGGTAGATGCGTTGCACATTAGCGCCCATAAATGGTCTCATAACGATTCCTTACTAGAATCTGAACCCATGCACAAACTTGTTCGGTTAACCGTACCTCAGCTACCATTCCCAGAATCAGAACCCTACCCAGACACTACAGTAAAGTAACGTCTCACGTGTCTGAGTTTTCATGAGCATGAGTAACGTTGAAGAAACGTCTAGTTACCACTTTGTCATAGCAGTTTTACCGTTTGGCTTTTCCAAATATGAAATAGTGAGTGCATGCAGTAAAACTATAGTATATAACTTGAACTTAAATTGAAAAAACCGCCGTCCAAAATCGCTCGATTTTTGCCTTATGACTTTACGCATGTTTTTTTATTCTATTACGTTTGGTTTCTATGATGTTATTGTTGGATGGTAATTACATTTCGGCGATAGTAACAATTTGGGTATGGTATGTACTGATTCTGTTAAGCCCGGCTCATAGTCGTCCTTATATTTGTCCTTCCTATCGTTTTGTCCTTAAGCAGTTCTGAGAAAACTATGTGGGCAAAGGAGTCTATTTTTAGCACAAAGAGGATTAAGCATGTCTAATTTGTACCTATACAAAAAATAGATGAAATGTTTTTGTCAAGGCTTTACTGTAGCTGAACAAGAATTGTTCGTGTCCTTGTTCCTATGTTCTTTAGGACAAGTATGAACCGGACGTAAGGATACGTAGCTGTGTACTGATTTTTCTACAGTTCTTGGTTCTGGCAGTTTTCGGGCTGGGGGCAGTTTTCGGGCTGGTTTTCAGATCAGTTTTGGTACTGGGGCAGATTCTCGTTTTTTGGTCACTAATGTGCGCATCTACCGCCGCTGCTTAGCTGCCAATTAACTTTTTCTACAGTAGTAGGTATTCTTTTTAGTAGTATACACTATACGTTTATTGTTATTCCAATAGTTATCTTTGCGACTTCCACTCATTAGTCATTATTCTGTGAATATCCGGCAAAAATATGCGCCATAACTCTATCATATCATTAATTTCCGATCCATAAATCAGAATCACGTATTCTTTGGCCGCATATAAACTATAAAGCCGCTAAACATCTTCCTTTCAAAGTCTAATCTTTCATGAACTCTATTGGCTGGGGGTATTCTAAAAGGCTGCCTAATTCTCTCTTTCTGTTCAGTTTCTATTCCACTGCGGATGGACGGCTCTAAATGACGGGATGGGTTAAATTACGCATTCTGCTTTTCATGCAACAGGCTTAGCAGTTTTGTGTGCTCTGCTTTGTAACTCAGACAGACAGTTGGCACCATAATCTCCTACTTGTTTGCCAAAGTAGAAAAACTTTGTATTTAGCTAACAATTTGGTAACTTCTACCCATTTGTCACTTAGCATGAGTACATAGGCTTTTCATGCTTTTCATACATGAATGGTTTAAATTTAAAGTCCGAATGAGTTACAAAAATATGATTGCTTTTAAGAAGTTTTGTATCCAGCTTTATACAAAAAATGTAACACGTTTTCCTGACTGCTTGTAAAAAAGTACAATGGTAAGTAAAAAATGCTTAGCAGATCAACAACAACAACCACAACACACAACTGCAAGAGCTAATACTTGTGTTCAGCTCTTATCGCTCTTTTAGTTCTCTCAAAAGAGTGACATATTATGTACTCCTGGTTACTACATATGTAGCATCTGACTTGGCTGCTTTGGCCATAGATAGGGGGGGTAGAGGGTGTAGGCCGTAGAGTACCCCTTTCAGACACCAGGCCCTCCCCCTCAACCACCCACTCTCCTCTAGTCGCTGAAAAAGTGTACCAAAATTAAGTAAAAAATTGAAAATTCGCAAAAATTTTCTGGCTGCAGCCAAAAAAGTGCCCAAAAACAGCGTCTAAAATTGAAAAAGCGGAAAATTGTTCCGGCGATTGCGGGAAAAAATTTTGCACTTTTTCGATTTCGCCGGAAATTAAACAATGGCAGGACCAGACCACCCCTCTTTCCGCCGGGGATCGGGCACCCCCTCTGCCGATTGCTCCCGTGTTAGCGACCCTACCTCTGTTCCTCTGTCGAGTCTATACCTCACCTTTTCTTAACATAAGCCCCCCCCATCCATTGCGCCTACGCCTCTGATTTCTCATCTGCGACAAGGGGCCTGTTGCTCAACATTACAAGTCTTACAATTGTAACAATTGTGAAATTTTACAAGCGTTACAATTGTAACAATTGTAAGTGAAAAATATCAAATTTAATTAAATTTTTGCTTACAATTGTTACAATTGTAACAATTGTGAAATTTTTGGGTTGCGCAGCTACAATTGTTACAATTGTAACAATTGTAAGTCTCTTGGTGTATAAAATGTGCATGATCGAAGCTACAATTGTTACAATTGTGAAATTTCACAAATTTTTGTGAAAATTTACAAGCGTTTGTGATAACTGAGTGGCAAAAGTTAAAGTTAAATTGCTCATGATATAGCTTACTAAAAGACTCAAAAATTAGTTCAAATTGTTGACAATAATTTAGAAATTTTTTTATGTAAATAAAAAATTAAAACAATTAACTAAAACTTAAGAATATTGTCATTTAAAAACACTGACGGAAGAAAAAACACTTGTAAGAAATCGTTCACAATTGTTACAAATCTGAATTTACAAATGTTTCTGCGCAACCCGATTTAGAACATTTGTTGGAAATTGAACGAAATTTCAAAATTTTTCACAATTGTTACAATTGTAACAATTGTGAAATTTCACAAGCGTTTGAACAGCTTGGCATATAAAATATGCATGAAAATGATTACAATTGTTACAATTGTAATAATTGTGAAATTTCACAATTGTTACAATTGTAAAAATTGTAAGTCTTTGCGCAACCGAATACCACATACAATTGTTACAACTGTAGGTTTGATGTGCCTCTTTGCTCCTTGTGTTTTTTCTTTCTTTCGTGTGCTGTCCCGTTGTGTTTGCAATGCGCGCACAATGTGTGGTGGTTTTTTTTTTCCTCTCTTAAAAATTTGTTGTGTTTGTGGCCCAGTAAGCGTAGTGTCGTTGGTGGCAGAAGTCTCCGGAGGCTAGTGGGTGGGACGAAATCAGTTGATGGATTTATTTGGAGTTGTGTCTGGCCGTCTCTGAAACTTTCCTCTCGCCTTTCACTTTTGCTGCCCGAACACAACTTTCGCTGCTCTGGCTGGAATTTCCAATTAGCCATAAAATAAGTCCGAAGAGTTGTTTTTGAGCTTCGCCTTGGGATTCTGCTTAGTTCGCTCTGGAAATTGCCTCCTAGTGGTTTCTTTCCTCCAAGTGTGGCTCAGGCTACAAGACGCCGCTCATTATTTTATTTCATTAATTAATTTCACATATTTTTATCGTACTTTTACACTTTTTTCAACTTCTAGTGGTTTTTTTGTACAAGTTTTAGCGGTCATAATTAATAGCATGCTAGGTCTTTTTAGAAATTGATTCTTACATATATTCTTTTTTTAGTTTAGTAGTCATGTTACCATGCGAATGGTTGTCAACACATCTCAGCAGAAAATTTCAGCTTTATACCCGGTTCACACAGTCTTGACTTTTCACTTTTTACTTAAGGGTCTTAATAAAAATTCTGGTTGATACGTACTTTTTCCTTTTTACTCTTTAGTTTAGGCCTTAAGTATAAGTAGAAATAAATTATACTTTCTACTTTTTCGTTTTTATTCAAGTATTCTAGTCAAACAGAATACTCTCACAGAAGCTACGCCTATCGAGCGTCTTTGTGATTGCTTAGATTTTCTGTTTGATCGCAAGCGACTTGCGCTTAAGTAAAAAAGTAACTTTACTTATGTTTATTATGAACACTTTTGCTTAAGTAAAAAGTATAAAGTAAAACGTAAGAACACTAAGTAAAAAAGTATAAATTATATACATAACGAGTATATCTGTGTGAACCGGATTTTAAACGCATAAACTATTGTTTCTTTAAAATTATTTTTTCAAGTTATTCTCTTAAGTTCTCTTAAGTCTAAAATTTGATAAGCCAAATGTTGCCAATGCCATGTATATATATATATATATATATATATATATATATATATATATATATATATATATATATATATATATATATATATATATATATATATATATATATATATATATATATATATATATATATATATATATATATATATATATATATATATATGAATGACTTTGTGTTAAGTTCAACCTCCCTTTGATACGAATTTTGAAAGGTTTTTGGATTTCGCTCTAAATTGGGTATTTTGTACCTGCATGGGTGCGAACAAAATGTGTGTGCTCAATTTTTTCGTAACTGCCCTATATACTCAGCTACGACCCTTCAAATTGGTGGAATTTGAACATTTTTGAATGTAACTGTTGCCCTAGATGTATGCGTTCCCACGCCGCACTGATAACAGATAAAGGCATGTTTCCAACATGAAATATAGCTGCATTATAGGGCTTTTGAATGCTGTTACAGATTTAGTTTTAAATCTCACCAGAATTTTTTTGCGTCGATAAGAACGTGAAAAACCGATGTTTTCGGTTTGTTAATTTCTATACTTTTTGACTGATACTTATTGTTGCGAGATAGAGCAAAGCGTTTTGTCTTGCAATATATATGTTCTTCACGTAATATTTCCTAGTTTTTGTTGTTATGTTTTGAAACCTGAGTCTAGCAACAAAACAGTCCATTAATTCGACTGAAAGCCGTGAGCCAGTCCCATCCTGAGCCCACTGGAACCTATCCGAACCCAACAGTCATTAAAACTCATTCCAATTTTGTTGCGTCTCTTTTCTTTTTCCCGAGGTCATCATAATAAAAGCTCAGTATAATGAAAACATTCGGTGTTCCTTTTCGGTTAGAGTGTAAATATACTGTGGCTGAAACAAGGATTTTATGAAAATAAGCACATACATGTCGATACTTTTTAGGTGTGATTTTTGGTAGTATATGTAGCATCAATGTCTTTTGCTTGAAATAGGGTAAATAGTAAGAATATCCTTAAAGTTCGCAGCAGACTTCAAAATGTTCATTCTTCATACCTACTTTAAATTTGGCTGCTATTTACACAAGTTATAAAAATTGAAAATTACTCTGATTTTATATTGAAAAACAGTTTTATTGCTCAAAAATTACCGTTTGTAGTACCTTGTGGAATTTTACCCACTGTTGCTCAATTTTTTTGGACTCTCCCATTGAACCATCGATATTTTCGATATCAGGGACCTATACGCTCACACATGTATGAATTAAACTTAAAAATATTTTCATATTATTGTAAATATTATAGCATTAAAATTGAACTGGTAGTTTCTGTTTGATAATCTTAACTGAATAAGAAATTGCAACATTTAACGTAACGTGAAATCTATAAATTTAGATTGGTTTTATACTCAGGCTTCAAATTAATATTCGTACATAACTCTTAGTAAAACGTCGTTTTTTCAGCCCTTTGGCCGAGTTTAGGCAAGTTTTTCCAGAATTCTAGGTTTTGCCTCTTTTCATATTCCGTAGTTATTCAAGTCACAAATGTAGACTTTCTAAATCTACGTCCTTGTTATCGTGCGAACACTCGTTTCAAAACAGCCAGTGTAATGAAATATTTAGTGAATTTATCACGCGTATCAATTTTTAATCGTAAATAAGCTGTTTATTTTATAGAATCGAAAGTAACTAAGGTTATACCACATTGCTAGTTTTAAAATTAGCTTCTCATAAAAAATTCTGTCTCGTTTGTTTCCCGAACTTTTTTTCGTCTAGCTCTTCATCCAAGACGCTTTTGCCGCAGGCAAGCTACTTCGCTTGTAAACAGGCACAATGTTTACCGGTTTTCATCACAGAAATAAGGAATACTTTAATTACAGTATCATTGGTGCAGTGCCATCTTCACGATTCTTATTCTTACATAGTTGAAACTATTTTCTGGTGGAAATCTAAGAAATGAAAATAAAATTTTAGGACATATATATCATGTGTGTATCATGTATTAGATGTCACTCTATTTAAAAAAAGAGTGAGACACTCTCCTTTCTGCCTGTGTTATGGCGCAGGCAGATGCGCTCGTCATTTCCAGGCCACATGTTGCTGTTTTGTGCAACATGTGGCTGGCGAATCAGCGCGTAGATTCTTTGCGTAACACACTTTAGTATATAATCGCTGATGCGTTGATAAGCATTAAGATAGGATTAAAAGCTTAATAACTCATTATTTATTCTTAGTCTGCTTGCAAAAACATTAAAAAAGGTTTGCAAATACCTTTAGGGATATTTTGGCAAACTTTCAGCAAAATTGATTGACAAACTTTTGAGATAAAAATTTTTCTGAATTTTTTAAAAGTTTCTCAATCAATTTAGCTGAAATTTTGCCAAAATATCCCCAAAGGAACCTATTTGCGAACCTTTTTAATGTTTTTGCAAGCAGACTATAAATGAATAATGAGTTATTACCTAACCTTTTATCCCTATCTTGTTTTATGATTGGAGCACGTGCACAGGCGTCTGACCAATCAGAGAATCGGAGCTTGTTTCTGATTGGCCAGCCACATGTTGCACAAAATGTCAACATGTAGCCTGAAAACGACCAGCGCATCTGCCTTTGCTAGAGCACAGGCAGGCTGGAGAGTGACTCACTCTTCTTCTATATAGAGTGAGACGCTATTATGTACTCTTAATATAGTTATGGTAGATATATAGAGTAAACGTAAAGATGCTGCTGCTCAATTTGACAATACGAATCACCTAATTTTGCGTTTGTGATTCTTACAAGACTTGTAAAGTTGAGCAACAGACTCAAGAGGACGAGTCAATTAGCTTACGACTTTACGCTGCACGCGATTCCCGCATGAATCTATCAGCAGCTGAGAACTGTTCAAAGTGACCTCACAACATGCAGACCTATTAATATAATATTGCTTCATTTTAGTCTAATAGAAAGCTCCCCAAGGTTCTGTGTTTATAACTCTGTGTGATCTTGGTCACGCTATGTTTCACAAACACATATATACACTACCACTATTACAGACATCAAATTAACATTGATATACTTGATTGATCTTGTACTTGTTCATATATATTCGAGTGACGTTTTATAGGTATCGGTGCCTAAGGTTTTTTATGTTCTGAGTATTTGTTAACAATTTCGCATCTTTCAAATTCATCTTAAGGGCTTGTTGCTCAACTTTACAAGTCTTACAAGTGTCACAATCGTAAGTGCAAAATCAGGTGATTCGTAATGTGTGCAAAGTTGAGCAGCAGGCCCCATCTTTTCGTTTACTCGGAAAGTATTCAAATAAATGCAATAATTCTCTTACCAATCTTCCGACCACAGATCGATTCCTAGGCTTGCCATTTGTTTTTTTATCAAGTTCCAGCATTTTTCGCTTTCAACAAATGAGGCCTGTTTTGTGGCCACTTTTAATGGCGCATTATTATTCTGGTCTTTTCTTTGCTTCCTTCCTGCCTTTCGGATGACTGACTCAACTTTATTCTGGCCCGTCTAAATTCTTGGCTGAAGCTCTATAAGATTCTTTCAGCTTTAAATGACTTGAGTTTTGGCTTAGGGACCTACCATACTACTAGTTTTAATATTTCGTGAGTATAATCGTTACACAGACAAATCAGGCACAGAAAAGCGACAGTTTTCATTTATTTAGCTCAAATGGTAGAAAGTTGTCAGTTTGTTGGCATGAGGGGTGGTTTGAACCTTCCGTAGTTCATTTTTGGCGATGCTGTCATTATCTCGCTTTCATTTCTGGGCATGATAAGCTCCTTCTAAAACAGTTCTTTTGCGAAACCTGCTGGCAACTGTTATCCGCAAACATACGTAACTAATTGGACCCTCTTAACACATATGGCACTGTCGTCCTATCAATACGAATTAACTGTGAGATTAACTGGATTAACTGTAAGCTGTAGCTAAATTCCAGTTAAATAGATTTACTTAAATGCCAGCTAAATTGCAGCAGAACCTCAGTTTATAACTAAATCTTAAGCGCCAACAGCGCCAACCTCATTGTTGCAGCGGACTTAAACCGATTTAATTTAAGCCTCAGCTAAATCGTTTTAAGCTAGTCGCTTATTAATCTAATTTGGTGAGTAGCACGTATTTGGTTGTCTAGACCTTCATTGTACATATCTACATAATGACATTGATCGTTTATCTAATAACCGTTCAATGGCACCAATATACATAAATGCCAAAGTTGTCTCCAACGTGTTTGAAAGTTTGAATACGTAAAATCAAGTGCATTTTTATAATTTGTTCTGGACACATACCGTATATTTTTTGTTGTTGTTATATTCGCTTGACACCTGTGTCTACTTCTCGCAGTGTGAGTCGTTACCTACAAAGATCGATCATCTCGTTGCGATCAGTTAATGTTAACAATGTAATTGTGTATGCCCTCGTTGTTTGTGACCAGCCCTCAGCCCCAAACACAGCCTTTATTTGATTTCCAAAAGTATCGTTACCAATGGCCGCATGTAAGTTTACTTCGGTGCTAATGTTGTAAATAATACTTTGTAGTGTTCACTCCGCAACTATATATTCGCACTAACACAAGAAGTCCGTAAACTCGTATGCTTCGATCGCCTCGTTAATGCACTTGGCGCTTCACGTAACAGTGCGTATAAACTACTGAGTGCACTCTACCTACATTGCATTATAACCTATACTAATGGGGTCGCGTGATGCTTGGTATATTACAGTAGCTACATAAAGAGAGGTTTATGATGCTAAGCATTAATTTGAATAACTTAGGAGGGATGTCATTGCATGCCACATAGACGTAAATGCTTTGCATTCGAGTGCACGACTCATCAGGGGCCTGCTACTCAACTTTACAAGTCTTAGGTACTACTGTAAGAACTGTAAGTGCTAAATCAGGTGATTCGTAATGAATCTATGTGATGAATTCGTAACGAATCATCGGACTTTGCACTTACAGTTGTAGCAATTCTTACAGTTGTTACAAATGTAAGACTTGTAAAGTTGAGCAACAGGCTTCAGTTTCTACATAGGTATGTATTTAAAAGTACGATTTATCTGAAACATAAGAAACTGTATTGTTAAGAAGTATTTTTAAATCGTTTAGCCATACTAAAGTTGACTTTTTCAGTCCGATGAAGGCAAAAGTAAAGTCAATTATCTGTTTCCATCGGTAACATTAGATCTACATGATTTGTAAAATGCTGTTCAATTCGCGATTTGTAAAATGCTGTTTAATTCGCGGCAGCACAGCTTTGCTGATTTCTTATTCCACTGATGGGACTTTGAACTACGAATTGAAAATGACGTTTCAGAAACACTTATTTAATAATAGCCAAACCCAGACTGGATAATTTGTTTGCTAGTTAGTTTATTGAAGTGCTGTTCCCGCAGTTTTCCCCTCCCTTCTCTGTTTCGATTAGTGACCAGAAAGATAAGCATATAATAAACATTATTATTAAAAAGCTTCATAAGTTATAACTATTTCAGTTACTTTGAGCATACTGTAAGTAAAAAACTTTGGTTCATTCAGAACGCACTTTTTACTTTTCCTTTAGCCGTTAAGTCAATGAGTAAACGTGTTTAAAGTAAAATGTCAAAACGAAGTCTATGTGAACCGGGCCTTAGGTGTCAAACTCTTAGTTTGACATTAAATTAACGTTCGTTTAAAAAAGTTTGAAAGTCTTTGATATTTCCCATAGCTGCTTATTTAAACTTAAATTAAACTTGTTTAACATTTTTGCCCTAACTTGAACATAAAAACGGGCTGACTTTTTTGCCCTAGAATGTAGATGACCAGGGCCCAATTTTTCGAAAAAAAAGTTCTCCGTTTAAGTTCTCCGTTTCGAGTCGATCAGTTTAGAAGTTCTCCGTTTAATACACGGAAAACATTTAAACGGAAAGCCTTGAACAGTGAACATTTAAATGGAGAACTTAAACGCAGGGTTTCTGAAAACGGAGAACTTAAGGGGGTAGTGTCGCGAAAGCAGTTTTGCTCATAGGTTGCAAAAAGAGATCTTTTTGCTTTGAAATTGTACGTTCACTGAGAAACTAGTCCAATGCTATTCTGTGTTAAATAAGTACTGCCAGAAAGTAGACTACCAATATCTACCAATATCTTGAACCAATCGCCGATTGTAAGCCAGACACTACACAATAAGGACGTGATAATTCAACTAATTCAGCCAGATATCAGATTGGCCAGCTTGTGAAGCACACATAACGTGTCGACGCACAGTTTTTTGCCACAAATAAGAAAAAAGAAAAATGAAGGTTCGTTTTTCTTTTGATTTTAAAATAAGCGTCTAAATTTTTCACAATTTATCATTATTGCTGTGAGTACTTCACTGTTTACGCACAGTTTCACAGTTCAAACAGGTATTACTCCGCAACCACTCAATCAATTTGCACTAAATTTTGTGTGCATAAACTACAACATATATCCTTTTAGTCTGTGTAAACAAGCTAAACAAATAAGTTGATAATTGTGACGAAAAAATCGAATGTGAATAGGTTTTTAAAACGTCATTTTTCCGACTTTGCGACCTCACTGCAACCAGTATGCTGCATCAATTTTGATGAAACTTGGCGAAAATACTTGCCTCAACATATATTTTCAAAATATATAAAGAACGATGTCTTATCTTTTTCTAAAAACGTTTTACAGTTACGCAAAATCGACTGCTTTCGCGACACTACCCCCTTAAACGGAGAACTTTTTTTCGGGCCCAGGAGTTGTCAACCTTAAGTACTGTCCCTCGCTGTCTCTCCCACACACGTGTACGCAGTTCTATGCTGGTGTATTGAGCCGTAATTGTGTTGAAGTTCCACACAGCCTCACAACTGTTGAAGCGCTTTTAATGGTGAAGTTTTGCCTGAAAAAGCAGCTTTTTCCATTTGCCTCTGAGCCTAGGATTGAATTTAGCAGAAGGAGTGAGGAGTGCCTAAAGTATTTTTGGCTTGCCTGTCAAATTTGCCCGTCAAAGTTTTCATAGACTATGCGTCGGATAATTTCATTGGACGCCTTAGAGTCCGCTCCTGCAACGTTCTTCCCTCCCTTCTGAGAGCACAGGAATTTATTTCCAAAGATTCGGCAGCATTAGTCATGCCACGATGTACAGGTAACGATGGCGCCGCTGACAGTTTAGACTTTAAACTTAGGGTCCGTTCATACTTCCTACCGTATGTCCGGTCAGCCGACAAAATTACGAAAAAATCACGCGACAAATCAGATCTTATACACAAATAGTACAGTGATTTTTGGTTATTTTGCCAAATTTTGAAGCTTTGATGATTATCTAACGAACTTTCGTGGGGAGGCGTTAGCTACGTCCAAAATGAACTGCGGCTTCGCTTTAATCTTTCGCTTTTGAGATCTGAGAATGATGAATGTGAAACAACTAATATTTCTTTCGATGTAAGGTCATAACACCTATCCGTAGAACCGTTACGATTGAGTTAAATACATTATCCATTGAGCAAAAGTGTGTAGGTTTGTGATGTAGGATAGGATTAATAAAACATGAGTTTGCTTGTGTTAGTATCTCTATTTTGAAAGACACTCCCAGGCATATATACTTTTGTGAACAACTCGGTAAGCTTGTATCAAATTGAATGTAATATTTAACTGTTCACATTTATCGAAGATGAAGTTCCAGTCCTAAAACCAATGTGTGCAAAGTGCAAAATATTTGTGTATTAAACGGAACAGTGCGGATAAAGTTACTTGATTCAAGTGTTGTCGCAAGGTTGCTTTTGAAGTATAATGTATGCAGGTTATTTGGGTCAATAGACAATCATTACCCCTTTGATTATAACTCTCCTGTGAGTTAGAGATTATTTTTGTTAATGCTTTAGTTTACTTCATACTATCGTCAGCATTGGAGTTCAAGGGTGTTTGATGCTGTGTCGTGCATGCGTGTATCAAGCTCTGGTGACATAAGCAGCAGATACAAACGCTTTACGTCGTACTTGCACGTTCATAACTTGTCTGTATCTGTGCCCGCAAGCTTTCATGATGATGATGATGATGATGATAATGATGATGCTGATGATGATCTCTAATACTATCACCATCATCCACGTATGAGGGTGAGGTATGAGGGTGTATGCCCCCGCAAATCGAGGAGTCGGGGGGAAGGTCCCCAAAATTTTGGAAAAATAAAGAAAAAGTGGAACTTTTAGGCAAAAATTTTACACAATTTTGCAAAATTTAGGGTATTTGTTGTCGATCAGGGGTGGAGAGTCCCCGAAAATTTACCGAAGAGCCCTTCAGTTTTTTCACCCATGTATGACCTTCATACCATAATTAATTTATCAGCTGGTTAAATTTGCTTACCGTCAAGCTTACGGAACACCCTTACGGTTTTGGACAAGTATGAATGTTAGACGATATTACTACAAAAAGTATACTGCAGGAGCACGTAACTGTAAACTCGTGCACTCTAATTATTTCATGTGGGTGGATTTATATCGGATACAAATTGGTAAAAGTTGCGTGTTTGTCGACAAGAGTATGTAACAATCTGTTTTATGTGCAGGTGTTTTCACCGCTTTTATTAAAAACTATGTACTCTTGATAAGATGTTGTAGAAATGAATAATATTATATTTTTTATTGTATTTAATGATGAGGCTGCAAACGTGTGTTGCGAGCACGTGTACTGCCTACATCAAGAGCACAGTACACTATATATACACTGTGATTCTCAGCTCTGCCTGATTGTGTGCTCTTGTTGATGTGTTGGCGAAGAATGATGATTGTGGTTTTTATATGCCATGCGGGGAACGACAGTTGGTCACGTCGGTAATCACGAATCCATCTCTCAGAATAATTGCTTACAACTTACCAGGAGTTATGGGCATTCCGCATATTACTCTTGGTGCACAAGTTTTGTGTTTATACTGAGTCTGAGCCACTGGTAGTGTAATTATGAAGCACAATGCACAATGCGCAAGTCTTTACACGTCAATTACGGTTAGTAAAAGCAGTATCACTACTCTTGTTAGCACTCAATATGCATTACTGTAAGAAGAACACCAAACTGTCTAGCGAAATTTAAAAGCTTTAGCATAGCTAGGTATATTCTTGATGTTTTCATGAAAAACTGCTAGAAAGTGCTCTAGCGCGCATAACAAGGACAGCAGCTAATGTTAGCATGACTTAGAAATATGTGAAACATATACATTACCAGAGGCTATTTTCTCTCGTCTATCTAATCACACAGCTAATCACGTTCCGGCCAGTATGATATCCAATGTCATGTTTGCTGCTGAGCTAGCTACTGACGTAGGTCGGGACTCATAAGCTCACGAATTATCCCTGAGCTGAGCAACATTAACTCAGCGATTTACGTGGATTTTGAATGATTTATGATCAATTTACATTCTATGTCGATATTCGATTACGGTTTTACTGAATCAGCAGTATGAGTTAAATTTATTGAATACTGTAATGGTAAAAGTTACTGTAAACGTTGAAAATTTGCCAAGTGAAATTAAAATATACATAAACATATACATATAAACTTTTTTATGAGTTTTAAAGCTCTTATTAACCAACATCAAGAGCACTCTATTACCAGATTTCACATACATTACCTCTAATTCACCTAAACACGTTGCTTAACTCCACATATATAAACGTTCGCAGCTCATTCTACCCAAACTGCTGCTCTTGTACGCTGCCATTATTCTGAGAGATGGATTCGCTGTGGGCCTCGCCTGGGAATCCGACCACCGGGCCCAGCAGCGTCACGCTGACGCCCACGCCCACGTCACGTGACCAGCCGTCAATCTACCGTCGCTCCACCCTCTGCCCCTCTCAATTCTCACCGCTTCCTCCTTTTTCAGTCACAAAAGCGGCGGCCATCTCTTCGGCAATGCTGGCTCGTAAACAGAGCTTTCGGGGAGAATCTTTCGCCTTCGGAGATCCCAGGGTACCCGACGCTGAAGCCAAGGAGCAACAAGATATAAGTATGGTGCTGGTTAATTGATGAGTTAACTAGTTAATTAATTAATTATTAATTCATTAATTAAATAACTTATTTATTAACACCTTTGATTGGTGCTACTAAGATGTATTCAAGTTTTCAATAGAGAAAAAAGAACACAATTTTGTCCAATCTTATGGGTTCTTTGTCGACAACAGGGGCCTGTTTCAATAAACTCACAGGCTTACAACTGTGACAAATTTGGCTGCTAAATCAGGTGTTCGTAATGATTTTACACGTGCATTAGGTACGAATCATCTGATTTAGCACTAATAAACTTCACAATATTGTGGGCCTGTGATTTTATTCAAATAGGGCCCAGGTGTTTTGATTGCATGATATTGAAACCATGCATATTATTTCCTAGTTTTTGTTTTCTAGTGCAAACATAAACTTTGCTTAATTTGGTCTTTCTTTTTTCGTTTTTCTTTGAATAATGAAATTAAATTATAACTGTTACTATATTAGTTAGTTACAAATTTAGAACAAATTTATTCGTTATCCGCTTATATATCAAATACAGTATATACATATTATACACAGTGTTATCCGCTGTCTATGCATTTGAAACTAATAAAAAGTTTGCGTAAATGTACGTTAGTTAAGTTTTACTTGAAGCAATATGTGTGAACAAATAGTCGTTACTAACAAACTTTATGTGTTTCGCGCTTATACTTTTTCCTTTATGTATGATGACATACATACTTGAAATAAATTTAATTTCAAAAATTAAATAAAAAAGTTTCGTTGACAACACCCATATATATTTTGACGGATATGGAGTTTGAGAGAACCTCAAAAAAGGAAGCTCCATTAGCTTTTTTCAACCGGAACATTAAAGTATCCGAAACTATGTTTATGAGCTTCAAAATGTGAGCTTCTTCCCAAATAATTTTGTTGGGCTGGCTTCTGCTTAAATAAGCTATAATTGCCGTGAGCCTCAGAAAATCCCCCTTCTAGTTTACATATCTGCTGGTGCTCCGCTCTTTCCGTGTTATATGAAAAGTTTATAACAGGTCAAACTTTGTGGCTTCGGGTTCACCGGACTTCTCTCAAGTTTTCCCTGCAGCCAATATAAAGACTCCCAAGATAGTTCCTTGTCATTTCTCAATTTTTGGCTTATAATCAGGTTTTGAACTTTTGACTTTCTTGAGTTAAACCGGCATGTTTTTGGCCACAAAGAAACCTAACTATATGAGTAGAAATGATCTTTAGTTTTGAATTTGAAAAACATTTTATAAAAATATGGGAGTGTGACATCCTAAACTTGAATTTTTATTCCCACTGTTTTGTGCCAGAACTGACGATTTCTTTCTTTAAGGATTCCGCCTGAGCCTTGACTAACCGTTTTAGCTTTAACGTCTTATTTTTAGATACTTTTTGAGCATTGTTATAGAACTAATGTTCCACTGTATTTTACGACAAAAAGTATATACAGCACACGTAAGTGCATTTTTTATTTTTAAGCGTGGTCACATTATATCAGAACACATCTCAAAGTGAACTTGTGAAAAATTGAAACTTGGCTACAACCTGGATTTTTTATTGTTTTTTGACAATTTTTTATCTTATAGCACTTCAAGTATTCAGAAAATATCATTAGATAATTAAAAGCAGCAGAGATCATTCACTAGGCTTAACCGAACTGTCAAAAGACTACAGTTCAAATTGCCATAATAGTCGAGGCGTAAAGCCGACATCCGAGTCAACTGAAAGTCATTATATTTTTGTAAGCCAATTTTGAACTGACACTGCCAAGTCCAACTAGGCCTGACAAGGGACATTTCTAATTAGGTAATGAGCTAGTTCTTCTAAACCTCTCGCTCAATTTCTATCATAGGAGCTGGTGTGTTTAATTTAGTTTCCAATCTTCTTGTTGTTGAATGACGTCTCGGTGGACCTTTTTCTGGCAAATATAATCCACAATTTAAGCGTGAAACGAACCTGCATAAAGGAATGATAAAAACAATATATTTTTATTGATTATTGAATTTCCCCTTCGAGTTGCATAATTATGCCATTTTTTCTATGACCTTTGAACTGTGGTGACCTGAACCACGAATGTGTATTGACTACAATTCCAACGTTATTGATGTGACCAACTAAATTTTAAACATTGTGACTGCGGAATGTCATCCCGATACCCCTGATTGGCTAAAATATACATCACGTGATTCGAACTATTAACGTCGATTTAATATTTAATCTTTAATGTATTGCTTGATGCGATCAAGTCATTTTAGCTTAGATGCAGCCACAGAGCAGTGGAATCTTACGAGCGACCCATGAAGACCCTATCTAATTTGCATATTTCAGAATGGTACCAACGCAATTGGTGCAAGAAGGTGTTCTCCTATGCGTCCTTGCTGTCTCTTCTATCCGTCAGTCTGAACACGCCGAAAACCTTCGAAGCATTCGAACCGCTGAAACACGCAACCTATGTGGCTGACATTTTGGTCACGACTGTTTTCACTGCTGAAGCCATAGCTAAAATTATTAATGATGGATTGTTGAGGGTTAGCATACTAGTTTTAGAGTATGTAAATAGAAATTTTAGTATTTCTATTCTTTACTTTTTTTGGTTAAATATCATCTTTTGCATTCCTCTTCTGTTATTGTTTCGAAAACCATGCTTTTGGTAACCGATTTCATTTAGATCCCATGCTATTGCTCTCTTTATATTAGTGATGTGGATCGGATCGCCGAATCGGATCGGATCGCCGTGGATCCGGGGGGGTGGTGGTGGCGTTTGGGATCGCCGGATCGGATCGGCTTTAAAATTTCGGATCGGCGATCCGGATCGGTAGTATAAATTTTGAGTCAAGAACAAGAAATTTGACAAAATTTTGCAAACTTTTAAAAACTTTTCGACAGATCACTCAAACGCACAAGTATAACTATTAACTACTACTCAAATTATAGGCTTGATATTAGTGGATGCGCACAGTTTATGCATACATAAGTGGAGGGGAAGTTTCTCATCATTGAAGTTGCGTGAAGACTAATTGTGTGATGTGAAATGTTTAGAAATATATCTTAATTTTCGCCAACAAAAACAATCTTGCAACAATGTTTTCGTTAACACAAGAGTTGGGGCATTGCTCGTTACAGGCAGAATCGACGCAGATCAAAATTTCCGATCCGCGACCCAACCCGCGGTTTGACACTTGTGGGTAACCCACGATCCAACCAGCGCCGTCATAGTCGACCCACGACCAACTTTGACCCACCATTTTAAGATACCGTACCTGGT
This sequence comes from Trissonchulus sp. WLG1_4, assembly GCA_030248245.1. NCBI lineage: Eukaryota > Metazoa > Nematoda > Enoplea > Enoplida > Ironidae > Trissonchulus > Trissonchulus sp. WLG1_4. The sequence goes on along the minus strand of JASANF010019296.1, from coordinate 76,290 downwards.
GATCGATCGTTTTTAGCTGATACCCCTGTACAATTTGCACAGTGTACAGCTGTACATTGTTCACATTGGTACCTACTTTTACCGAATGGTACCCAAATTTAAGTACCCAGATTGGATTGAAAAGGTGAAAAATTTTTCAGAATTCGCCAGTTTGACAAAATGCAGCGACCCGCGCAGCCTGAAATCTGTACCCGAGAGTTGACACTCGGCTCAGATTTTCCGATCCAACCCAACCCAGTGGATATCCATCCACGACCTGCGGTAGTGACCCAAAATTTTCAAACATTTTCATTTTCCATTTAACAAAATTTTCGGTCGTGGGATTGTCTAACTGAAACTAGCTCTCATTCCAAAAATGCCGTTATCATTTATATACAAACGCATTAAATTTTTTAAGCAATATATATATATATATACTCATTATAATAAGTTATACTTAACAATATTTCTACAAAAAATGAGATTTTTTGGCTTTTATCAAGGTTACACAATTTTGAATCGGATCGGATCGGCGGATCGGATCGGATCGACCGATCCGGGCCTGGATCGGATCGGATCAGATCGGATCGCCAATCAAGCATCCGGATCGGATCGGCATCAAAATTTCGGACCGATCCGATCCGATCCACATCACTACTTTATATATACCTTCACCTTGTACAAATTTTGGTAATTGCTACGAGAAATTATGAGCTAACCTTAATTAACCTTAAAGAGTTAACCTTAACATTAACCCAGAGTTTCTCTTATAAGCAGCCTGACTATGACACCTTGAAGTTATTTGGCCGTTACTCAAATTGAGCGGGTCGTCGAGCATTGTAGTGGCACCTCCAGACATGAAGTGTTAATTTGATTGAACTTCAATGATATTTGGCACTAAATATACTCCTTGAGTTACTATATTCCACTACGACTTGAACCAGTAAAGTGACGTATGAATATTTTTTCAGGAGAGCAAATCCTATCTTCGCGATCGATGGTGCCAGTTCGATTTATTTATGGTTGTCATTCATTGGATATCCGTGGTTGTTCAAGTCAGTTTTTCACCTTGGCACATTTCCCAGTGATCTTAAAGTTTTTTCTGCGTAAATTTTGTTCATCATGAAATGTTCTAGGTATGTTTATTTCGTACAATCGCGTGTTCGACTTGGACTGAGTTAAAGTTGAACGCGCTTTCTGAATCTCTTGTAACAACAGGCAATACTTCATAATGAAATTATGTTCAAATCCTATGAAAATGTACATAAAACCATGGTTTAGTAAAACCACCATTGTGAAATCCACCTTAAGAGTCCTTTGCTACAAAAGCACCCGCCAGGTTGACTGACTGTTTTTTTTGTTTCAGACCTTCGAAATTGTGGCGGAGATGCACGATAGCGTGCTACCCGTCAAATGGCTCAGCGTCTTCCGATCCCCGCGACCTCTGATTATGGTTCGATTCGTCCGCAATTCCATCAACTTTCAGCTGCCTAAAAACAGACTCAATCAAATTTTTAAACGTTCCAGTCAACAGATTTACAATGTGACTGTGTTTTTCTTATTCTTCATGGCACTCTATGGTATTCTGGGAGTCCAGTTTTTTGGTGATATGGATTATCATTGTGTCAGAAATAATACCTCACCAACGTTAGTTTATTTATCATTTAATTTTTATTTATTTTACAATTTGAATTCACATGCAACTTCTAAAGTCACATTCAAATTTTACACTAAGTGATCAGTGGAATATTTGTAATTCCATGCAAAATCTCCAGACTTAATTTGATTAAGTTTTCTTAGGTATGTAGTTAATTTACGAAGAATCTTTTTTATACCTATAACATAGGATGGGCTGAAATCAACGTGGTTCCGTACAGGCTATAAAAATTACTGCCTTTAATTTGTAGTAATTCAGTATAAACAGTAGTTTGATTACAATAATCAATTACCTATTATTTACCAAATTCTGCAGTAAGCTTAGTTATTCTGTAAAGTATTATAAACTTTCTTCAATCTTATGTTGAAGTTTCTTAAGTTAATCTAGTTAATCTAGTCCAGTTTATATAATTTATAAACTCCCGAAGTGGTAATTGATTTCAGCAACGTCACGATTCGAGATCTGGCCATTCCAGACACTTATTGCTCCCCCAGCGGCGACGGTTATCAGTGTCCCCCCAAGATGGTCTGTATGAAGCTGAAGCTGAACTCATCGCAGGAGGGTTACTACGGAATGTTCAGTAACATAGCCAACAGTATATTTACAGTCTATATGGCCGCCTCACAAGAGGGCTGGGTCTTTGTAATGTATGACTGTATGGACAGCCTTCCTTCATGGAAATCATTCTTCTACTTCACGACGCTCATTTTCTTTCTTGCTTGGCTTGTGAAGGTGATTACTGGTTTTTTCCATTTTCCTATTATTTCTTATTTTTTTAAAAAACAAAGTAACTAGTGTGAAAAATTTGGGCTAGTTGTGGCAACTGAGACTGTGGCGCCTAGCTGCTTACGCATTAACAGGTTTCTGTTACAGGATCCGCGAAAGAATAACAATACTGTTATGTATTCACTTTTATTCAATGAATTATTATTATGAATTTTTAATTTTTTCACTTACTTTTTACTTATTTTTACTATTTTCACTTTTATTATGAATTATACATATGGTAGTTTATTAGTATTTTATAGTATTACTAACCTTAAGTACTAACCTATAGTATTTTAGCCTTTTACCAACCAGCGTTCCAATAACCGAGCATATTTTCAAATTAAGAATTTCACAAGTAATGTATTGCTATGCAAAACCTACGGCTGATTTCTAAGTAAGCCTGCAAACGTGTTTATATAATAACTTTTGTTATATGTGTTTATTTAGCTATTTCTGTCTACTATTTCAGAATGTATTTATTGCTGTCATTACCGAAACATTCGCAGAGATTCGCGTGCAGTTTTCACAGATGTGGGGAAATCGTGAAGTGATCACCGAAGACGAGTTCAGACAGGTTAGCTTATGTTTGTCAGTGATTTCGTGCACTTACGCTTTCCTGGGGACAAAGCAAATAAAAGAATCAACATTGCAGTAATAGGGCCAATTCCTAATATGGATTATATTATAATAAACGAATTAGATCAAAATTTGTTTTGTTCATAACTCTTGACATCGACTATGAATTTATATAAAATTTTCTACAGCAAGCGTACGTACCTAACACTTTCCGCTTGTGCACAAAATTTTGTACGTTTATCTCACCATTGAGATTAGTTATTAGGCAAATAAATTTTAACTAATCCGTTTAATCCATTTTAGAAATTGGCCCATAGATATGCTGCCCCTGTTGCATTGCAGTAGTTAAGCACGCGTGGGTAAAACTTCTGTTGGCTATTAAACTACGCTTTAGGGCAAAATCTCACTTTTATGCATTCAGTAGCGTAACGTAAAATTTTGTTTTGATTTTTAGATATTGGAAAAAAGCGAGGAAGGGTGGCAACTAGTGACTGTGGATGAAAATAAACCCGCTGGGTGGGCGCCCCCGCTATTACAGAAAGTTCATCGGTCAACTTCATTCCAGGTGAACCACTTAAGCTAACTGACTGATGATTGCGTTAGCTAGAAACTTGCTTGAGATCTTACATAGAGAGCAACTTACCTTTTCTAGACATTCATATGATGGGACCAGAACCGGTCCCATCTCTTTTCATAAATATCGGGCACAAGTTGGAACAGTTTAGTTTCATTTTCAACTAATTTAATGCTTATAATTGTGCAGTCCGTTTAATCTGCTAAAGCCTCTTCCAGTTTATTCATTTAGGCTTTATTCGTGTATAACTACACTTTACAGTAGCTACGAAGGTATGCCATAATATGTCCCTGTAGAACTACAGTTAATATATCCCTGTAGAATTACAGTTGCACAGTTTGTAGGTAGTGATTCTTCTGTTGGTGCTTGCGAACGCGGTGGTGGACGCGAGTCTGGTTCACAGGCACGACGGGGAGGAAAACGAAAATTACAGAAAGAAAATATATTGGTATATTGAGGTGCGAAATGCGAATTGTCTTAATTGCGAATTGTGTGTAACTTATGAACGTAACGTGTAAGTTCTAAATAGGTCTATATAAGTTAATAGTTTGTAGTTGTGTTATAATAAGGCTCGACTGTGCAATAACGATACTAGGTCGTGCTATAACGAGACTCGGCTGTGCTATAACGAGGCTTGGTCGTGATATAATGGGTGCTATAGCAGAACCCTGACCCATTGGTGCTATAACGGAACTCGTGCTATAACGAGACTCAGCCTTGTCTTAGCTGACGTTTTTGGGATTCGTCTAGAACATATGTATTGAAATGTTATTTGAAGAACGTTAAGATTTATTATGAAGAATTTAGCAGGTACGCAGTAAAATACACAATTTTGCGCTATGCAAAGGGCCTTTTCATAAATTGTATTTGTTAATATTATGTATATGTAATAGGTAAACTACCTAGATAAACTGCAGTAACTCAACATAAAATTTCAAAGTTCAAACGAAAGTTCATAACACTTTGCAGGTATCGTTCTCATTTGCGTGCAAAATTTTATGAATTTAAGTTATGTAATTATCTATAGGCATGTTGAGTTATGAAGTATCTGCTTAATCTAATCTAGTTATTATTATTTAAGTTTATATGTAAGAGGAATTGCGTTTTGTCTGTTTCATCCTATTTTCTTCTGTGTCATGGTGGTCACTTTTTTGTTCATTTCATTCAAATCTCATTTCTGGGTGCTGTATTTCAGATTGCTTTCACGATTCTGTTCAACCTGGAGTGCGTCTTCAAGGTGTGGTGCATTGGGTGGCGGGGCTATATTCGACGGGGACTGCATAAATTTGAATTTGCCCTCTGCATTGGCTCCACTCTCAATATTATTGAACCATTTTATACAAGAAAAATATTTACATATTTTCAAGTAAATTTGTAAATTATTTTCCAAAATTAATTACTTGTAGTTGTTATAGTAATATATTTTGAGAATGTTTATAATATTTGATTAATCGTTATCGTCTGACTAAACACCCTGATATGTATCCTTGATTTGCTATTATCTTTATGATTAGATAGATGCTGTTGATATTACATATAGCAAACGGTTAAGGCGGGACTATGGGGCCGCGTATGTATATACTGTATTGAGAAAGTGATTCTCTTGCGTAATTTTTGGTAGGTAGAATTTCAAGTTTTAATTTATACTAAGAAGGGCAGATACCTCCCAGGTTCCCAATATCTCTGTATAAAGACAAAGTGATACTATTAAATATGTTTGTTACATTTTGTTGTAGGTATTCCGTATCGGAAGATTGATCAAAGCTTCACCAATGTTGGAAGATTTTGTTTACAAGGTAAATTGAATGCATTTCAGAAAGTTAGCATACCTAATAGTGAAACAGCGCTGATGACTGACAGTTATTACACATCAACAGCATATATGGAACAGTCTGTCAGTGTTCCTTGTTCCAGTAGGTCACGCACTGTATTTTTAAGTTAGGGTAAATTAAGCAATCCGTACCCACTAGTATAGGTAACGGTAAAATGGCACTGTCAGACAATGAACTAAAGCAATGTGCTGTAAGGCTAGGATTATCGCTGTTTTTCTATTGAAGAAAGTGCTTGCTGGAAAAAACTTTTTATCCAGTATTCTATAAACTTATTCTGCAAATTTCCAACCTTATCGGACCAGTGTAGCGCTGTTTTTAAAGTTAGATCTAACGCATTAACTTTACAATAACCTTACAAGTGAGTAAGATTAGCCTAACTTTACTAGCAGATAATTCTGAAAACAGCCCCTTGGGAGCAAGTTTTACTGGTTCAAAGTGGTATTTTCAGATCTTCGGTCCTGGCAAGAAATTGGGCGGTTTGATTCTATTTACCATGGCTCTGTTGATTATCACCTCTTCCATTTCGCTTCAATTATTCTGCTTTGTACAAAATCTGGACCAGTTCAGGACTTTTCCTGAGGTTCGCTTTGGTTATACGCTGGAATTAGTCTGAGTGTATTTGGCTAGCAATACAGCTTGTGCTAAACGTCACGCATTGAGATTTAATACACTCAACACTAAAATCTGAGCAAAAAACTGCTGGACCCTGATGCAAAGAAATACGCGATTTCATTATGAAAAGAACTAAATGCAGGCATCAAGAGTACAGCGTGTAGTTATCGGCTAGAATCACGCCACCAGTTTTGTCTCTTCACAATTTGTGGTTCTCATTTCTGGACTTTAATCTTAATCCCCTCAATCTCAAATCTCCTGTCTTCTTAAATAAAAACTAAGGAATTCTTGTTGCTGTTCCATTACTTTTGTTATTGTTTCAGGCGCTGATGTCGATGTTCCAAATCCTAACTCAGGAGGGCTGGACGGACATTGTGATTTCGTCCATGCAAATGACCGGTGAAACCCTAGCCCCCATTGTGGCCATATATTTCGTAGTCTACCATTTGTTTGTCACGCTGGTAAGTTCGATCACGAATAGAGTTATTAATGCTACCAAGAGTACATGAAAGAGCTGATCTCTATTATGTACTCTTGATGCTACGAATGATTTGTAATTGTACAGTTAGCCAAGTCGAGTTTGTTGTTTGCAACGATGCGCCTTAGTTTTTTCAACAGTGAATTTTTAAACCTTAAGAACTGCTTTCCATACTCCCGCTACATTATTAGACATTTGTAACTGTGTAAAAATATAGGTGTCTTGACAAAAGTTTACTTACAACTCATCCCATACACCGACTCAGTGTCAAATATGAATAAACTTAGAACTTAGAACTAAAGTCTAACAAAAAATGCTGGATCATAAGTCAAAAAGAAACACGCAATTTTATTACGAAAAGAACGAATTGCAAGCATCAAGAATCTGTAGTCACAAAAATCACACTACTGTTTTGTCTCAGGGTTCAGAAACTTCTGGTCAGATATTAGGATGTATCGCAGTTTGCCTATCCAACAATCAAAGTCGAACTGTACAGTACCTATAGAAAGCATATTAGCTATGTACATACTCTTGGTACAATTAGATTGTGTGTATTGCCCGTGGTGATGCAACTAAAGTTATTTACTTCGTCATAGTTGACAGAAGAATCGCGTGCTAATTCTATTTCAGATTGTGCTGAGCTTATTTGTCGCCGTCATTTTGGACAACTTGGAAATGGACGAAGATTTCAAGAAAATTAAACAAATGAAGGCACGCGAGCAGACAACGACGGCTCGATCCAAACTCCCGCTCAGACTGCGCGTGTTCACTCGATTCCCAGATCGACCGCAGTTGGTGAACTTGAAGAGATTCCCTGGCGAATTTCCGCATCCGAGAATCCGCGACACGTTCACGCGACAGTTCGCGGATGAAGACGCGGAAGAAGATGAGCAGAAAGGTATGGGCTTTATAATATTCAGTTCACTCATACTCAAATTTTGTTTTACTTTTTCTTGCTTTATGTTCTTTGCAGATATTTGTTTTATATGCAGGTATGTTATATTATGAAGATTGCATAATAGGGAACAGTATAACACTCTTCCTTATGTTCCCATTTTAAGAATTGGCCCTATGTCTTACATCTTTTATGACAATTTCCTAAAAACACGCCACTTAATCTAGACTTTTTAAAGTCCTAACTTGAATCTTTTATTATTAATGTTTAGCAGTCCGTGCCGAAAACGAACTGGTGAAGGTGAAACCCAAGTCGGTCCGCGAGAGGCCACGTTTGCGACACATTGGCCAACTATCTGCCAAAACGGGTGTTTCGTTTGTCGTCGAGTAAGTGTTTTTTATTTATGTTCTTGTTTTACCACTTCCTTGTGTCACATCTAACAAGAGTATTTGACTCTGTTTTATGGATCGTCGTTGTATAGCTTAGACGCATTATTATGTTAGCTAAATTGGCGTTTGTACTTTTGTGCTTACATTATATCATTAATGTATATATGTAATTGCGTATACTTTTTGACAGTATTGTGCAGTGTATACCTATCTTAAAACATCTTATATTTGAAACCAATTTTATATCATACTGTTTGTTTTGTGCTTATCCTTATGGTTATACTTAATGGTTTACAAGTATTCATTCTTCATTCAAAATCCAAAAATACTTTTTCTTCATTTGTAGCTGTGTCTTTTTCTTTATTTAGGAATTCGAACAAACTGCGTATGCTTTTGAGCGACTCCGTGGGCATAATTCCAATGCTGGGCAATTACGGGCAAGCCAGCAAGGGGGCCCGGGACAGAAAGTTTGTCAGGATTTATGCCCTACATTTGTAAATTACTGCCCACCCAAACCCAGTGGCTTACTGTTTCACAGTCTCGTCTGCTCACCTTCTGTGTATATTATTGTGGTACTCACATAGATGTGTAGTCAGAATGGATGTAAATGTGTAGTCGTTAAAGTTAGAAGAATTTGGTACAGTAATATTACGTATAAAGTTTCTACGTGAACGGTACTCATAGAAGCAGAAGTTTTCATGTGAAAATAAGTCGGTGAATATGTTTATTATGTAGCTAGTATGTATTATGCGGTCTTCGTTTAAACGATGTATGTAGCTACTCTAAGTGTCTGCATCATGGGTAGATTCATAGTCTTAAAAAAAAGTTTTTTAAAAACGTTTTTAAAATGATTTCAAATCAAAGTGTATTTGATAAGATGGCATTTACTTAAGATTACCGTTTATTAGATTGTGATAAGAATATCGTAGTTTGACTTTGTCTCTGTCACTCAACTGTTCTTCGGTTCTGTTCAGTGTTTAGACTCTGTTCATACTCGCTAAGCTATAAGTTCAATTTAGTCTCATTTATTTCAGCACCCGAAAAAGCGTCTATCAACGCAACGTTCACGGAAGTCTGAAGATGAAGCAAATGTTTGACCATATGAAGGAAAACGGTGACTTGAGTAGACCGGCGGGGGCGGGGCCTGGGAACGCCCAAACGGGAGGGGGAGTGGGCAGAAGGGGGGGACAGACCGGAGCAGACAAGGAGGAAATTGATTTGAAGTCATTCCAGCAGGCCAAACAACAGGCTGAACTGAAACGGTACTAAAGTCTGACGAAATTAGTTGCACCACTTGAGAAAACGAAACATGTGATTTCATTACGAAAAGAATGGATTTTGACTATCAAGAGTACAACAAGTAGTGGCAGAAGTCATGCCACTGCAGTAACTCAGTGGCGCATCAATTTTTAGTCAGACTTTAGAACGAGTTTTTTTATTTGGGATTTATGTTTTCAATGCTAATTAATGACTATTGTATTTACTGAACCATTTACATACAAATTGGTGTGTAATGAACAGCCGTATCAGTGTCGCTAACGCTAAAAACAAAAGTGAGTTGGTGTCAAAATTTCATAATAAGACCTTGATTCTTATTTTTTGATACTAATTTATAATTATGTGTTTATTAATTAAACATTAATTAACATTAATTAATGCCAAGGAATGTGTCTGTATTTTCTATAATGTCGTCGTCTTTGTTGAAGTTTGCTTTTGGAATTTTAGAAATCGTCTCGAAGAAGAGATGCGTGAAAATCATCCGATGTTCGACAAGCCGTTATTCGCTGTCGGGCGAGAGAGTCGATTTCGTAAACTGTGTCAGTATATCGTCTACGCCAAATACATTCCAACGAAAACCGATCCCGCCACGGGGAAAATTATTCAAAGGAGCTATAAGGAATTCCAGTAAGGCTCAACATCATTCGATTTGTTTGCAATCTTTTGGCTGTTTTTTATGGAGGAGGCCCCAGGAGCAGTTTATAGGTTTGCTGGGTAAGTCCTATCTTTTAAACCAAGTGGTGTGCATTTTTTTAGAATCAGAAGTTTTTTCTAAAACTATTGCTACCGCTTTCTACTGAAACTATAGCAAGCAACGTACAAAATCTTTAAATACCTATTATTGCATCAAGAATAGTTTACATATAATACAGTTTCATGGATAACACAATTTTTATAAATGAAATTTATGTTAAAAATTGGTGTGCAAATGTTTCAGTGAATTTCTTGGCCTTCTGACGTATCTGGACTGGACCATGGCCATTGTGACCTCCATGTCCTGCATCTCCATGATGTTCGAGAGCCCGTGGCCCGTTGGGGGACTAAATCTGGTCATGAATAATGATTACTTGCAGGTGTGAATATGCTAAAGTGATGTCTAGTAGTTAGTCGCAAGTGGATTAGTGATTAAATATTACACCCTGCAGATTGTATGCATTTTAATGGTATGTTGATTACTAAACAATGCCTAGCTTTTAGCGTATTTATACGCAAAAATAACTATGACGTTTCAAATTTAACCTGTCTTGTTCTTTTATTACTTGTAATAAAAAATAAACCATATGTAATATTTTACTGAAGTACACACATTCGTGCCTCAATTTCAAGATAGCTTACGCGACGACAACTTGTGAAATTGCTGCATGTTACTTTATTCATCAAATGTGTTATGAGTCAAATAAATTTATAATCCAACTTTAATATAGATTATACTATGTAGCTTGATTGAATCTTTTCATTGGTCATAGATAATGGACTACGTTTTTGTGATCGGCATGACGTTAGAATTGGTGCTGAAGATATTTGCCAACGGACTTTTTTTCACCCCCAAAGCGGTTGTGCGGGATCTTGGTGGCGTCATGACCGTTTTTATTTACATTGTAAGCCGCCTGTTGACCAATCCATACCTGAAATGAAGTTGATGCTTTTTAATTTTGCATGGTCATTTTTTCTTTACAGAATTTCGTAACTCGGCTTCAGCGACAAAATTCTTGCAGGTCTTACAACTGTAACTATTGAAATAGCGAACTCCGATGATTTGTAATAAGTTCGTGACATGGATTTATTGAGAGGTGTTCAGTTAGATTTGTTATTACTATTGTAAGATCTATCGAAATCAGCAACAGGCTAAGCAGCGACTTTGTGCATACAAAAATCAGCTGTAGTTTTAGTGTTGAGCTACGCATTTGTTAGTTTTCGCTGCAGACGGTAATCCTTTGTGATATGCTTAATGACGTTGAACTTACGTATCACCACTATGACCTAAAACATTAAGCAAACTGGTTTCGTTCTAGACGAGTCTACTGTTTCTGGTGTGGATGCCGAAGCACGTGCGACCTAACTCCGGTGCTCAGCTGCTGATGATATTCCGCGCCATGCGTCCCTTGCGGATTTACACGCTCGTGCCGCACATTCGAAGCGTGGTGGTAGAGCTCGTGAAAGGATTTAAAGAAATTTTGCTTGTGAGTAGCAGCAGACTCTTGAAAACGTGGCCGTGGCAGTTTTAAACTCGACTTGTTCCGCCTGTCCACGATACCTAACCCCCGTATTTAAAAATTCCACTCATTTATTCTAATGTATTTCTACTTATTCTATGCATACATCTTCTTTTATGTAAACTTTCTACCTATGTATTATATGTACATACTTGCCTGGATTGATTGAAGTTTTAAAAAGTTAGTTCAAAATACTTTCGTTGTTGGTTTATTCACGTTAACTGAAAACATTTACAATACGGTCGGTCGGTTGATTGGTTAAACTTTTTTAATAAATCGTCATATTTAAAAAAATCTCATCAACGCACTCACCACCACCGGTCGGCTGTCTACTCTGCGTTTTTCTTATAGGGCCTTTTCATAAATTAATATTAACTACCTTAGATTAACTTCTGTAACTCCACAGAATATTGACGAAAGTTTATGCAACATTGTCGAACGACTAATCAGTGTCATCGGCATTGGCTTGCAAAAGCTCATGATTTTAAGTTAATTAGTTAATTTATTATGTATTTAATCTAGTTAGTCTAATCCAGTTTATACTAATTTATGAAAAGGCGCTTAGTTCTTTCAAGTTTAGACTCATTTGCCGAAGTTATTTCTATGTTTTAGGTGACGGTGCTTCTGGTGGTACTAATGTTTATGTTCGCCAGTTTCGGTGTGCAACTGGTCGGAGGAAAGTTGGCTCGCTGCAACGATCCTAAAAGACTCACACGAGTTTGTTTAATCATCGTTTAATACTTAAGTTGTCGATTGCTTGATATCATTGCATTACACAGTAGGCTCGATTTTTACTCGTCCTTGTCTTTGTCCCTGTAGCTTCGTCCTCAGGCGATTCCAGGAAAACGATTTGGCCAACTTTTCGCATGAATAAAATTACGGTCACTTGCAGATGGTATGCAAAACATTACCCGAAACGCTAGTGTCAATTATTCACAGCAGCTGACTATAGTTTGTCCTTGTCCCTGTCTCCGTATAAATACATTATTACACGCCACTATGTTTGTATCAAATCTTTAAGTGTTGCCTTGATTCCGGTCCTGTAAAAACAAGACGGTAGGTACATTCGAGTAGGAGTGCTTAATTCAGTTAGTCACATAATACGTTAATTAATTATAATAATGGGTAGAATCTTTTTGCTTTCAGGCGGAGTGCGTTGGAACATTCAAACAGCAGATTTTTGTCACCAACTTACAAGTTCCGGGAAAATACGGGCCGGAACATCCAGCTATAATTGTTCCGAGAGTTTGGTGAGACCAAAATACGATACAATGTATCAATGAAAACATAATCGAGAATATTACCATCAGAAACACGATAATATCCATAAAACATAACCAAAAATATTACCTTCAGAAATATTTATGTTGAGTGTATAATTTTTTAATAAATTAGTGTGCAGAAAAAAATTGTTTTAGTTCACCCATAACATGGGTACGGGGGGGAAGCTCCCCTCCAATGTGACCCCGCTCCCCCTCCCCCAGAAAGGTCCGCTCCCGCCCTCTAAATTGGAAATTGGCTAATTTTTCTCGTAGCGCCCCGCCCCCTGGTGGACGCCCCCCCCCCAGATTTCCTCAGCTGCACATGTGTGGTTCAATACCTATGTCATGGTTGCTACTGAACAATGTGTCTTCAGGATAAAACAAACGGTAAAGCCGTTAACGATATTATTATCACACACCATTATCATGTTACACCCATAAGCTGGCGAATGACTTTAGGTATAATCCTCCCTACAGTTTTGACCATATTGCCGTGGCCTTACTGACTACTTTTGAATTCCTCACGTACGAGGGTTATCAGCCAACTGCCATGGATCTTTATTATCATGTTGGCGTTGTAAGTTGCACAATGCGAATATACCCAAAAGCTTACCGTGCCTTATTAACTTTATAACTAAAATTCAATATTGCTAATTTGTTAATCATAATTTCTATAATTTGTGACCTTGACAAACTTTGAAATAAACCGTGGCATGCGTTCACGTCATAGCTTAGACAAATATAACCGAAATAACTTTATAGTACCACTCCCACTACTGTCTGACCGCTCGGGCAAACAGTTAGTGAGCTCGTTACTTGTGATGCCAAATTACACAGTACCGACCAACATTACTCGCTACAGACTCCAGTGTCCTAGTCGAGCGAAGTTTGAGTCTCTTGAGTCATAGTATTTCAAGTTAAAGTCAAGTAAAGTAAGTTCAATTCACCTTTTGATTGTAGCAAGTTTTTTTTTGGTCGTTTCTGTATGGTGAATGGAACGATATCTAAAATTTCTTTATCACGATGCAACCTGTGCTATATAAGACACTTTCACACTACATATACCTTGTATCGTTAATCAATCTCACTTAAACTTATAAATGAGCTGAAAGTCGAAACCGGACCGTATGCTTATGTAAGGATGAAGTAGTCGCAGCGTAATCTGTAGACTGTCGTAAGCTCAGCTGACTAAAACCTGGTTAAAATGTCAAAAAAAGCACTTCCTCAAAGGCACGCTTTCTGGAAGCTACTTTCTAATTATATTATGTTTAACCCTTTCAGTCTAACGATCATTAATGTACAAAATTCAGCAATCAGTATTAGTGTTTAAACTCTATAGTTTAACTGCACCTATGTAACTGCCTAATACGTCCTAACCGCAATATATCATAACCTTCAGCTTTACCACGGTAAATATTAATTTTAAGAAGATCAAGCAAACGCTTACGGGATAACTTGTGGGTTAGGGGGTCGTTTCAGAAGCTTCACATAAGTCTTATTGGTCCCATAAAGTCTAGCATATTGTTATAGTTCTGTCACCTTCACTGCTTTTCCCATTGTATTTATGAATGCTTCATAACCAACTAACTCCCTCCTTTTCAGGGCTAATCCTCGAAACTTCAACTTTGACCATATTGGCAATGCCATGCTAGCTCTTTTTGAAATTCTCTCGTTCAAGGGTTGGACCGTCGTCAGAGATGTCATACTTGCCGCTATGGGACCCGTAAGTTGAGACACAGACGGTTATGAAAATTAGGTGGAGATGCTACTAAATTTTGCTTTTTGTCATCGCAAAACAGTTTTAACTTCAGTAGAAAACAAAGACTCAATTTTCTCAGCTCTCTTTTATTGAACTCCTCTTCGATTGAATAGTGTCATTGACATTTTTTGGTGAAATTGGTACCAGCCGTGGGTGTAAGTTGAATGGTTAAACAACTCAACATTGGCTCAGATTACTATGTAGTTTTCACTAATCGACAACAACAATATGTTGACCTGTATCAGTACTAATATTACTAATCAGTTTCATGTACATACGTATGGGTTATAGCACTGGTTGGCGTGCTATAAGTGATTTATACGCATGTTTCTGTGAAACTCCGAGTGCAGGAGCACGAGTGCGCGAAGCGCACGAGTGCACCTGCACGAGGGTTTCACACATGCGTAGCAATTACTTTTAGCACAGCCACCAGTGCTATAAGTGACTTGTAAATCGATTCGAGTATAGCGTGCAGTATAAGTAGAGTGCACGCTGCTGCGTTCAGTATAAGTCGGGTTATTGCACTTTACTGTAACACTGAATCGATTTACAATATATACATAATGCATTTTATTATTATTAGAGGTGCTCGTGTTAAAGCTACGTAGTGGTGTACTGGACTAATCACTTAATGGGCTGTTTTATGTATTATATATTAAAATTATTTGTTTGTAAGCTCGTTTTTCAAACTTCATTATATAAGCATTTTCAATCGTAATTAGTATTTCAATGCATTTGATCACCAAAAAACACAGCTTGATAGGTATGCAATTAAGGATGGTGAAGTAAATATGTTTGTGTTTATTTTTTTTAGTATATTTGTTCGTGTTTATTTTTTTAGTCTATTTGTTTGTGTTTATATTTTAGTGGGCGGCCATCTTTGTGCACATCTACGTCTTCATCGGCTGCATGATTGGACTGACCCTCTTCGTCGGCGTGGTCATCGCCAATTACAGCGAAAACAGGGTATAATTTTTTTAATTTCAAAGTCTTTTTATTAATTTTAAATCCAATCCTTTATCCTTGGTCTCAAAACCTTCACTGGCTGTCTGGCTGCTGGTAGCTGAACTTTTTTGTGTTACTGCCCCCCCCCAGGCCCCTAAGCTACATATTCACGTGAACAAAGCTGTTTTGTGATTAACCTGTTTCATTTGTTGTGAGATTTAGGACAAGTTGATTAAAGCAGTTGTTGAGCAACACCACATCAGTTGTAGTACAACAGCCCAAGAAAGGGTCAACTGTTCTTCCAACAAAGCAAAACCGTCAAAAAGTGTTAGCATATATTTAGACTTCTAAAATATCTAAAAACTCAACGAAAGTAACACGTGCTTACAAATTTTATGCGTTTTTCACACAAGTTTTTAAAAATAAATTTTAAGGAATTGGTGTACTGTTTTTTCTAGGGCACAGCATTATTAACGGTAGATCAACGTCGCTGGAACGATCTCAAAAGTCGATTGAAAATTGCTCAACCATTGCATATTCCGCCAAAACCCCGTAAGATTTCCAGAACATTTGTTATAAACGTGTTTTACAATAATTTGTTACATAGAATTGAACTACACTGTTTTGTGATTATTGTCGATTATAGATCTTAAGTCTGATAAAACATTGCTGAACCTTGAGACAAAACAGGCGACGTGATTTTTTAATGAATAATAATATTTGTTTACTTTTCGTAATTAAACCTTTACTTTCCGTCTTAAACCCGGTTCATGCTCGTCCTTGTCCTTGTCCATATCGTTTTGTCCTTAATCGATTCCAAGAAAACTACATAGCCAAATGAGCCAGTTTTTTGCACGAACAAAGTCAACGTCACTTCCATACATTATGCAAAAAATTACCTGAGTCTCTTTTGTCAATTCTCTGCAGCAGCTAACCGAAATTTGTCCTTGTCCCTGTCCCTGTGTGCTTAAGGTCAAGTATGAACCGGGCTTTACGGTCCAGCAATTTTTGGTCAGACTTTAGGTTTAGAAACAAAACTGCTGGCGTGTTTTTACGACTACATGCTGTACTATTGATGAGTGAACTGTGTTCTTGTAATGATTGATTTTAATCAGGTGGTTCAGCAATTTTTGGTCAAACATCATTTATCGTTATTTTTATTTCAGCTGAATCGGCCCAAGTGCGTCTGTTTCTGTACACTGTTGTTTCCAGCCCCTCGTTCAAACGATTCTTTGCTCTTCTCATTCTACTCAATTCCACATTATTATGTTTCATTCCTGTAAGCTATAGCTCTTTCTAATTAAAGTTCAACGATTTTGACTTTATTGTTTGTGTATTAAATTATTTATTTCGATTTTTTATTTATTATAGCTGATTACATTACTTTGTCATATTTATTTTTGTCTCGTCGATTTCTTTTCATGCATTTTATTACATTTGTATTACGAATTTTAATAATGTATGTTTATGGTTATAACTTTTCAATGGCTTCATCTATTATATTATATTAATTACTTGATTTACATTCTTGAAGATTTACATTGAAAGATTAAATTATTAAGTAATTGTACATTTTAGTGGGACGTCGAAGAAGATGAAAAAATTCTGACGGGTTTGACAGTGATCTCAGGAATATTCACCATGGCTTTCGCTGTTGAAGTAAATTTATTGTCCTTACTTTTTACTTTTTTATTGTCCTTACTTTTTACTTTTTTTTGTCCTTTACTCTGAAAGTAATTTGTTAAGTGTCTGTTTATTAAATGAGACTTGACATATTGAGATTTGAGAAGAAGTGCGTGAAAAACTGATGCAATAAAAACTTAAATTTAACTTTAAAAACTTAAAACTTAAAAACTCGAAAGTTTTACCACTACTGCCTTTCAGATTTTTACTGAATGGGTTATTGTCGTTTTCGAAATAGTACATTTTTTACGAAATCTTCGTGCCGCAATTCTGAAGCAAAGTTTGAGCTGAAAGTTGGTGATGTTTTGTTGGAGATGTTTCCAAAATTCTTAACAGGAACGCTTTGAAAGATACCTAGTTTTTATATTTGCAGGATGGTTGTAATGATATGTAAGAGAGTTTGTTATGAATATTTTTTGTTTTAGATAATATTAAAAATCATTGCGTTTACTCCGTTGGGTTTTTGGCAAAGCAGGCGAAATCGATACGATCTCATTATCACTGTGATTGGGCTGGGTTGGATTATCATACACTTTTTTGCCGCTGTTAGTTTTGCTTTGTAACTTTTCGTAACTTCGCGCTCACTTTAGCTACAACTGTTCCAGGCATAATTTTCTTACTGTTATGGTTAAATTACCATAGCCGTTATTTATGTATGAGATGATGAAATAACAAACACTGTTTAATTATTTGTTTTGCATAACAAAATTGACTAATAAACTGATTAATTAACTTAATTAATCAGTAATAAGAAAATTGGGATAAGGCTAAGGCATATGGGTATATCTATTAATAATAAGAAAATAGGGATTTAGGCATATGGGTATATGTAGCTTGGTTAAGGATAATTTAGGAGAGTAACAGATTATTTCAGCTTCCTGCTCACGACAAAGAGTTCCTGAAGTTCAGTTATACCTTTGGCTATGCTGCCATCATTCTCAGATTTTTCACCATCACTGGTCGACATGTAAGGTTATATAGTACCACTGACTGTACCTTGCATACTGTATGTATATAAAGCGCAGAGGCTAGTTAAAAATTCGAAGCTGTAATTTGTCAGAAGAGAACAAATTGATAGAAACAAAGCGAAATATTAGTAAAAAAATTGAAACGGATTCGTACTGAAAAAAGGACAGCATCAATATTAGAATGACCCAGAAGCATTCAAACCACCGATCTCTGAATTTGCAGACCATCGGCCCATTGCTCTACTGTTGAGCTACTAGGCCGATGATGAGCTGTCGTAAATCCCTTCAAGAACTTTAGGGAACCTATCTTACTTTTCAATAGTAGGCAGTATGCACCGTTTTACATGAGAAGACGACTGAAACGCTTTCTAAAAAACGTCATAACTTACACTCGCTCTTACTGTACTAATGTACAGTTTCTGCATAGATGCTAAATGCAAGATATAACACAAAATATTCCGCGTCACAGTTTTACTCATGTACTCTTGACTTGACTCATACAATTTATGTTAACATCAATTTCTTGCTTCTTAGGCAACCTTGAAGATGCTGATGATGACCGTAGTGATGTCTATGTTCCACAGTTTTTTCATCATCGTGGGAATGTTCCTGCTGATGCTCTTCTATGCCTACACTGGGGTCATTCTGTTTTCCATGGTCAAATATGGAGAAGCTGTGGGCAGGTAAATTTGTCGCTACTTTCTTTAAACTGTATTTTTTGTTACTATTATGGTTACTATAAATATTGTTAGTGATTGTCATGATTAAGTACACTAACTATACTAAGTGATGTTTTGTAATGCCAACTTTTGGTTTTTTTGCCACCCAGCACGTCTTTTTGTTATAGTATGTTTAAATTTTGACTCTGGGTTCATCTGTTGATGTGCTGGATCTGATGAATTTAGTGGTGATGTTTTGAAGACATCAGTGTTTATTCGGTTGTTGAGTGACAATTCAAATCTGTCAAGTTTTACTCTTGGTATAACGAACACCCGAACAACAAACAGTAACGACCTAGTAAATTTAAAGTCAGCCATTATTGTCACTAACTTTTCTAATTGTTAATAATAGTATCAATAGTTTATAATAAATAATAATTTAAGTGTTTTATTGTAATTGACTTTATTAATAGTTTCATTTTAGGCATGCTAATTTCCGTACGGTTACCAATGCCATTTTCGTGCTCTTTCGAATTGTCACAGGCGAGGACTGGAACAAAATTATGCACGACTGCATGGTTAGTTACATAATTGAATACCTGTCTGTGCCATTGTTTCTGTTATTTTTGCTAACTTGAAATCTGTGTTGTTAATTTTATTTTACTCTTACTTTCATTTAACTTAACTTCATAACTTTAACTTAAATTCATAACTTCATAACAAATGACATTATTGGACATTAAATAAATTGACATATTTTTTTGTCTTTTTATATCTTAACTGACAAATGCTTTTATGTGAAACAAGAGGAACTATTTTTGGCTCATGGTTTATATAATCTTTTTTACTTTTTTAGTTTATTTCTGTTTTTTGACATTTGAGTGTATTATTTATTTGTTCGATGCAAGTCAGTTATGTTTCGCCAACAAATTTAAAGCTTAAAATACACGTTTTAGAACGTCCATTTTAATTTTGTTTATCCTGCAATAAAACAGAAACGGTTATATATCATGATTTGATGATCTGCAAAATTGCAATGGCAAAAATTGCACGTGATTGCAAAGTGTTTACAATTGCAGCGCAGTCCCCCTTTCTGCATCTACATGGAGGGCGTGGCGTACTGGCAGACGGACTGCGGGAATTATTACGGAGCTATCGTCTACTTCTGTTCCTTCTATCTCATCATCACCTACATTGTTCTTAATCTCCTTGTCGGTAAGACCAAGAGCACATAATAGAAGTACATTAATAGTCCGTATTGAATAATATTCCTGTTGTAAAGGGATTAGCAGTTTTATACAATGCCTTTAGATAGCAGTATGTTCGGCTAAAATGCTATAGCAGTCTCATCCGGATGAATCGCCAACTCATCCAAATAGCAGTTTCAGCCACGACATATATACCTTATGTTATTTTTAACCTATGCACACTATTTCACTTGAACTACTGAAAAAACTAAGTAAAGAACTTTTTTATGATATTAATCAGTACTAAAATGAAAAAAGCATATCAATTACAAAACTAATTGAAAAGTCCTAAAATTACATTATATATTCCAGTCATCTGGTCCAGGTTGCTCAACATTACAGATCTTACAATTGTAACAATTATGAAATTTCACAAGCTTCACAATTTTACAATTGTGAGATTTCACAAACGTTACAATTGTTACAATTGTAACACTTGTAAGATTGGCCTATAAAATGTGCATATATTAGTCCAATTGTGAAATATTTTGGGATTACAATTGTTACAATTGTAACAATTGTAAGTGAAAAATCTCAAATTTAATTCAATTTATGCTTATACAATTGTTACATTTGTAACAATTGTGAAAATTTTGGGTTGCGCAGCTACAATTGTTACAATTGTAACAATTGTAAGTGTCTTGCTGTATGAAATGTATATACATGATCGGAGCTACAATTGTTACAATTGTGAAATCTTACAAGTGTTTGTGAAAACTGAGTGACCGAAGTTAGAGTTGAATTGCTCATGATATAGCTTGCTAAAAAACGTAAAAATTAGTTCAAATTGTCAACAATAATCTTAGAAATATTTTTAAATAAATAAAAAATTAAAATAATAAAGTAATACTGAAGAATGTTGTCATTACAAATGACTGATGGAAGAAAAAGAACTTGTGAGAAATCCTTCACTATTGTTACAAATCTGGATTTACAAATGTTTCTGCGCAACCCGATTTAGAACATTTGTCGGAAATAGAACGAAATTTCAAAAATTTTCACAATTGTTACAATTATAACAATTGTGAAATTTCACAATTGTGAACAGCTTGGCATATGAAATATGCATGAAAATGATTACAACTGTTACAATTGTAACAATTGTGAAATTTCACAATTGTTACAATTGTAACAATTGTAAGACTTTGCGCAACCAAATAGCACATACAATTGTTACAATTGTAACAATTGTAGGTTTGTGCAATCGGGTCCTGGTTGTACTTTGCCATTGTAATACATTGCTTATTGCTTTGTATTGTATTTGTTTGTTCAGTTCTCAATGTTTGCATCATATATGATCCATTGTTGCAGCTATTATCATGGAAAATTTCTCGCTGTTCTACTCCAGCGATGAGGACGCTTTGCTCAGCTATGCCGACATTCGTAACTTCCAATACGTCTGGAATGTGGTTGATGTGGAACAAAAGGTTGGTAGGAACAAGAGAAGTGTCCAAAAACAGATTTATCTAAATCGAGCTAGCTTTATTAAAGCAAAAACGTAAGGTTATGTTATGTTCATATTACGCGATAATTACACTTATTGGGTTGCCGACAATTTGCGAAGCAAAAATCGGGCAACCCCTTATATTTGTTGTGTCCGTGTCGTTATTATTATTGTTGTCCTCGGGTTTTGTAACGCGTTTTTCTCAGCCCGCCTTGGTCGGATTGGTCCCAAACTTTGTGGCTGGAATCCCTCTGAGGAGTAGATGCCCCGGACACTTGGGGGTGTATGAGGTGTCAGTGGGTGAGGTGAGGTGTGTCCTCAAAAATTGAGGTTCGCGTTGAAAAATACGTGTAAAACGGTTTTTAACGCGTTTTTCTCAGCCCCCCCTGGTCGGATTGGTCCCAAACTTTGTGGGTGGAATCCCTCTGAGGAGTAGATGCCCCGGACACTCGGGCACCCTCCTACCTTTAGGGGGGGTCGAGTCACGTGACCTCAAAAATGGGGTCTCAAAAAAATGTAATGAACGAAACCTGTTGTGGTAATGTTTCAATGGGGTTATATAGGTAAGTCGAATACTAAAGTGTGTTTCCAGAACGAAAGCTATGGCATAGCGTGTTGTGATGGATTTGGACAAAAACTTGTCCCTAGGGGTACTTTTAGCCCCGGAACACGAATCCGAGCTCCATTTTCGTCTACGACCCCTCGGGACCCTTCCATGACCCCCCTAGGGCACCCTGCCGAGGGGGTCCCCAGGGGTCAAATTTTCGAAATTTGGATTTTGGCGTCCCTAGGGGTAATTTGGGTCCCTGAACACGAATCCGGGGTCCATTTTTACCTAGGACCCCTCTGGACCCCCCTAGACCCCCTCAGGGTACCCTGCCCAGGGGGTCCCCAGGGGTCGAATTTTCGAAATTTGGATTTTGACGTCCCTAGGGACCCCCCCATTTTTGATAATCGAGAGATTTAGTGGGAAATGATGAATTTCTATCAAATTTTTTGACGGAATGATGCTAAATTAATGCTGATAGAATAGCATGCTGACTAAGAGCATATTTTGGTAGGTATTTTTACCAAAAATGTGTGTGGGGAGTTATGAGTCGTGTGTTCATAAATATCGGGTTTTTTGCCAAAAATAGACAATCTTTTGCTTAGAATGGAGGGTCCTCTGCTTAGAATAGAGGGTCCTCTGCCTAGAATAGAGGGTCAGATAACGTCGGCAACCCGTTTATTGCCGTTAGGAGATATTATTTAATTATAATTATTGTTGATTATTAAGATTAAATATTTATATTTACCTAGACATGTTTTGATCCGTTTTCTTTTTTCGCAAAATTAATTGATTAAATATACCTGACACAAAATGCATCACGCTGATCTAGTAAATTTTTGAATTAAAAACATATAGATGAAATGAATACATAAGTACAATACATATAGTAATACAAGTAATACAAGTAATACAGTAATACAATGTAGTAATACAAGTAATACATATAGATAAGATGAATACATAAGTAAAATGCCCAAGTTTTTATGTGCTAGAGTAAAGTTTCACAACAGAAAAACGTTTTATGTAGTTTGGTAACTAGTGTATTTTGTTTGTACCAACAATGCAGAAAACAATGTATCTGTATTAAAGTAATATTCATGTCGTATATCTGATATGGTTAAAATTTGTGGTAACTAAAATGCTGACAAAATTGTTGCAGGGAGTAATTCCAGTTCGAAGAGCGAAATTCCTGTTACGACTGCTTCGAGTAAGCTTACGTATAAACTGTAAACTCAATCTTTTTTAAACCCTACATGGTTTTAGGAACAATTACTATTGAGTGATGACTAATGCCAATATTACAAATTATTAGTCTGCTTAATTGTAAAGGTGCTGAGAAAAGTGCTGGATTAAAGTTGAATGGATTGTTTACTGAACACCGTTCCAGATTTCTTTGTTGCTCTCGATAATATTTTTTACTGTTCATTTTGTGACACATCTACATATGGACATACATATGTAGTAATACTTTTTATTACTATTTTGCTTTTTTTCAGGGTCGGTTGGAAGTGGATCCGGAACGCGATCGATTGCTATTCAAGCACATGTGCTACGAAATGGAACGCCTGCACAACGGAGATGACGTTTCTTTCCACGACGTGCTCAAGTAATCCTTGTTTTTCACATATAAATACTTAATAAATAAATAGATAGTACAGTACTAGTTTGCCCATGTACATCAGATAATATGAATAAATGAAAAAAAGTGAAAAAAGAATGTGAATGTGATTGTACAGAGGTTGCCCTTTGTCGTGACACTCGACAATAATCAGTTTACTGTATGTAGTAATAAAAGTTATATGCAACAGCGTGCATACCTCTTCGTTCCAAAATTGTTTTGAATAAGGTGTCAAACGTTTCTGGCTACTGTGGCTTGGATAATTTCATACTACTTATTTCAAAAAGCAAAAAAATGGCAGTTGATTTTTAAATTCCTATTATAAATTACCTAGCTGAACCTATAATCAGGCCAGTATCTACTAAATTGTAGCATGCTGTCTTATCGAAGTGTTGACATTCGCAAGAGTCTGCAGTTGGAAGAACTGTTAGCTCGCGAAGAGTTGGAGTACATTATCGAGGAAGAAGTGGCCAAGCTGACGATCAGAAACTGGCTGGAAAACTGCTTGCGACGCATGAGAGCGGTCAGTGGATTTTGTGCTTATCTATTGATGATAACAGTTCAATTCAGTCACCTCTAAATTTTTAAAAGTTCGAGATCAAACTTTAGAATTTTAGAGGCGAATTCTAAGGCGAAAATTTAGAAATTAATTGAGAAATACTAACGATATGTAAAGTCTAGAAGAAAAGTTCTCTTCAAAAACGTTATCACTAATGAACTAAAACTCTTGCATTACTGCTAATCTATTATATTGTATAGTATTGTACCGAACATTTTAACTTGCTACAGTCTCAGAAATAAAAGCGATGTCAGAGTCACTTTATTCCGGAGTCAAAGTCTATAGTTATCACTTTGACTCCGGAATCAATTGACTCCGTTTAAACTACACACGTAAAAACAATTTTTTTCTTATTTCTAGGTCCAAAAAGAACAAGACAGTTCGATCATCAACAGTTTGCGAGCTACCAACGAAGCGATGCGAGAGGAGATGGAGAATGCGGTGGGGCTGGGACTGTCCTCGGGCCTGGGGGCGCCAGTGGAGCACGACAACGTGGACAAGAAGAGAGGGGGCAAGGAACGACAGAGCAGCATCACTAGCTCCAGTGTTGTTGTAAGCAAGAGTACACAATAGGGAAGAGTGTCATACTAGCAAGAGTACATAATAGGGAAGAGTGTCATACTTTTTGAGCTATACTAACGGACCGATGATCCGGCTGAAATAGCGCTTTAACGACTGGATTCTTGTACTCTTGGCATTACCTTTTAAGTAGGGGTTTACTGCAAAAGCGTGGATCATTCATAGAATGTTGAATCACAACTTTCATTGCAAAGTTGGTGAATCGATAGTTAAACTATATGGCTGAAAAAACAGCGTTCTGACCTGAATTGAAATATTTTACAAATTTTTTATCTAAGAAAAGCTTCGGTGTCAGTAGTAGGTGATTTCTACATTCTAGCCGTCTGTGAAGATAGCAAACAAGTTGAAATTACGGTTTTCACTTTTTTCAAAAAAAATCAAATCAAAAAACTCAAAAAATGGAACTTAAAATTTCAAATTGACAATTTTATCACTTGGATATATACCTATTATTGTACCTATTAAACTAGGTATACAGGGTATATGAATTGATGAACTGAACTTTTATTTTAGTCAGCATCTAAGAAACTGATGTTTGGCAAATCCGAAAAAGAAGGTCGACCACCCAGCGGGGCTGCTGCCAAACGACCCACCCTTACAAGTGAGCTCTCACTCATCAATTTTTCTGACTTTGGAATCTAATTCCTTTTTAAACGTTTTGTGTGTGAAAACGAAGTCAATGAAAAAACAAATGATATAAACAATTATATACGAGTTTATGAGATTGCTATATTTTTATAATTTTTTTGTAATTTGTAGTAGTTAAAACAGGATGTGTTAAACTAAAGCACACAACTAAACACAAATATATAGAACTACAATATAGTATTTTCAATTCTACTATTTGCAATCAACTGTTGAAAAAACAGAGGAAACTCCGTTTAGAACAAAGAAAAAATTGGAGGCGCCGTGAATCGAACGCGGGCCGCTTGCGTCGACGACAAGAATGCTTACCACTACACCACAGATCTCAAGTCTCGTAGTCCCTATTTCTCATTAACAACAGTCTTTACAACACAACTGAGGCTGAGCTAACATGTTGAAATCCTTGTGAGGACTTCCAGAACGATAATTGTTCTATAAATTGGCGTAATCATTAGACTTGTTATTTGTCGTAAATGAGCATAAAATTCGCTTTCGAACAAACCGACATTCATTTGTAAAGTAGGAGGTAGGCACAATTTCTCCCCTTTTAAGTAGCTCAAGCTATTAGCTAAACAAGCCTATCAGAGGCTTTAGAGAAAACTTCATTTTCGCTATTTCAGGAGGCTCAACAAAAAAGGATCTCCCAGAGTTATCGGAGGGCAACGAAGAAACGCCTAGTCCCGAGGGGGTACCCCCAGGCGCCATTCTGCCCGGCACCCCCTCTACAAATCTGCCAAACCATCTGCCCATTAATGTACCCAGTCTTCACGAATGGTGGTCGGGTCAAATGATGGGGGTGGAGTGAACTAAAAAAATAACTCTGTCATTAGATTTGTTTTTACTAGGAAGGAAGTAAAAAGCAATGATGTAGATTATCAATATACAATTAGGTGGGAATTCGATCCAACAGAATGAGCTGCTTTCATGTTTTTAAGTGCAAAGCTGTGTGCGACAAAAATCATCAACCCTTGGTTTCAGCTCCCGAAAATTAGAAATACTGTAAAACTAATTTAAACCATTTCAATTAATCAGTGTAAAAATTGCTGCAAATGAATTTTCCACTTTTCAAAAAATAAAAAGTTCCTGGGTAGATGGGTTCCTAGATTCTAGCGTCAAAGGTCGTCAAATTGCAGCTATAGTCCCCCACATTGCTTTTGTTATGACTTATATACGATTCTATCATTGTTTTAAACTCAGGAAGTCAGGAGCTTTTTTTTTAAATCTATGTAAGTATCCTAAAGAATCGTCACACTGAATGAACGATTTTTTTAAATAAATGACTGAAAAGTTTTGTTAATTAGTTTGTGAAAGATGGTCTTAGGATTCATTCCTGCTCACAGTGTGCTAAGCTATTAAAAATTCACGATTAAAAACTACCAACTCGCTGATGTGTGGTCGGAGACTTTTTATTTTGCCTAGGTCAATGATTTTACAAGCATAAATTAACCCTTCCTTACTCTGTAGGTTATGTTTTAATTTTCCGGTGCTTTCTATTGACTCTGTTATCTGTGATATGTCCAGTACTTTTGCTTTAAATTATGTAGGATTATTTATTTTATCAAATAATTTTATTTAGTAACGTAATTGTGTTTAATTGTGCCAAGTTGCCGAAACAATAAATGGCTTCAATTCTAAGCGCGTTGTGTAACTTTATTTTGCAAGTGAACTGTGTAGTTAATTGGCTTAGGCTTTGGCTTAGGCTGAAGCTCAGAAAGAAACAAATAATGCATTTTATTCAAACAAACAGAAAATATATGATTGCAGAATGCAGACAATTCTGACAGTAACCTACAAAATATCACATACAAATGTTTAAAGCCTGTTTCATGCGACTATACACAGAAGGGGTTTTTTTCTTTGAGACCACAAGCTGCCCCTGGGTGCTACTAGTTCTCTCTCAGTGAGACATCATCATCATGTGGCGTCGTTTGTATTCGTGTAGGTAATCATCTTAGCATCTCCAATTTTAAAACCCTTCTATCTGTATATCAGCATTTCTCCGTCTTAATTCTACTCTACAATATGTTCACTATTGAAACCAATCAGTTGTGAAGTAAGCTAGCCCCCTAGAGTACTTAAAGAGATATACCACAGGTCATTTTCAGGTCTGCAAATCTAGAAATAAGGTGGTTTGAATCACCCTGGGGCATTCTGATGACGATGCTGTCTTTCGTAAGCTGTAAGAGACTCCGCTCCTTTGCACTTTGCTGTAAGAAACTCCGCTCCTTGTCGTGACACTGTCGCATATCAGAGGTAATAGGATACGGAAATAAACTAACTACATTCTCCCCTAATTTTCGACGCTCACGTAAGACCAATCAGGATTTAGTCAAGAACCGAATCTCTCATCTAATCATATTAATAATGCTAGGGATAACTCAAAAAATGAAATCTTTTTTAGCAAATGATCAAGTAGGATCATCGCTATAATGTCTGTTTGTGCCATGGCCACCCCACTGGCGAAAGTCCTCGTTAACGGTGTTGTCATCCGCAGGCAGTTTTCCATATCCTGTCTGCTCCAGTGTTTTGCCGACGTCCAAGGCCACAATCTCTCTGAAGCAAACAATTGAAAATTGAAAAAGGGCCGGTAAAGTAAAATTGTACTGATTCGCTCGCTGTGTAATTTTTGTCTATGACTTGTTAATACCATGTCTAATACCATATATAAACATGTCGGTATACTATGACAGCTATGCCCGCTTCCCACTATAGGTTAAAGGCTTAAGGGTTGAGGTAAGGTATAAGAAGGTTTAAGGTTCAAGGTTTAAGATTTAAGGTAGGTTTAAAGTTTAACGTAGAACACGTAGAAAAACTTTTACTTCGGCAGTAAGTTCACAAAAAAAGAATGCGACTGACACGATAGTTTAAAAACCACGAATGTATTTTTGAGCCACGTCGTGAACAAACAAAAGTACCCTTCATCTAGATCCGGGTCGGAGCCTCTTCGCCGTCTCAGCAGCACAATTCCCGCCGCAATTATCAGCAGGAGAGCAAAGAAGCACAACGCGGACACGATATAGACACTGGTGCTGACCCCCTCGCAGAACTCCCCCGTGTAGGGGGCGGGGCAGCTGCATCGAGCCCCAAACTCGTCCGTTACCCACGAGCCCCCATGGTCGCACACAATGTTTTCGCAGTGATCCCCCAGATAACGCTGGGTGCAGATACAGGTCACATTGTTCACTGAAAGATACATTTCCCTGCGTTACTATGCGTTAGCGTTGGTTTATTTAGTTTCTTGTCCGATATGAAGGTGTAGTGTAAGCGTCTTAATTCGATTAGGCAGGATTTACTGCAGTAATCGAGTCAGTCCGACAAAGTTATGATGTAATAATTATGCCATAATGGATCAGATTAGATAGTGGGGTGACTATTTCGCATTTCAATTTTAAAGCATTAGCTATAAATGTGAATCGACCTCAGAATTGCCATTCCGCTTCTTATATTTTAACGTAAAACCATTATGCAATATGCACATTACATAGACCTTGATTATGATTTGTAGTGGGTGCATTCTGCGTTCTTCATCTTCAGCTACTTATTCATGACTCGAAAAATGGCACTAATGGCGCTATGAAGAAAAAGTTTATAAAATTAACCCATATTCTAATTTTTTAACCTAAAATGACCACTTTAGCCGTCTTACGTTTAGTACCGCCATTTAGGCATCGCATTTCTTCACAGAAAAGGCCAGTAAATTTGAGGTTGCAAACACAGAATCCTCCATGACTCTGAGATCCACCATTTTCGCATAAAACTTGCTCACAGAAATCGCCCATTTCATATTTGGGATATTTGCACTCGCAGCTACCATCCTCGTTTACAGGATAGTCGTGGGCGCATTTCTTCTGTTGACAGCAGTCTCCAGTCCAGTAGCCTAAAATCAAAAACAAAACAATAACAAAAAAAGAATCCACGTCACAATTATTTCACAGCAGCTCATTTATTAATAGCAAGAGTACATCGCAGGTAGATTATCATCCTCTTCCTAGGATTGGTTTCGCTATAGCACAGATGTAAATGTAAAAGTATATAAATATGTAAAGTCGCGTTATTGCACTCAACAGACCCATTACATAGACGTAGACCCATTATAGCAGGACTAGATCCATGAAAGTACGACCTATGTAGGCCTATATTATAGCACAAATAATTATCTTTAGCAAACTTTTAGCATTTTATATTTTCAGATTTTATACTGGAATTTAGTTTTTGTCATATACATACGTAAGTATCATAGTCGTTCATGATTTTCTTCTTTCACTCATTCATCAATGGCGCATAAGTTTCATTCTCAGGGTTCGGGGTGTAAAACAGTAGGAGTGAATTCGGACATTGCTAACTCTATAGGCAAGTCTCAAAACTCAGGTGTTCATCTGGTAAAAACAAGTATTGAAATCTGGGGGTAACTGGTAACATTAATACTTTTGGTATATACCTAACTCTGAATATGGCAAAACTACAACTTTTATTATTTTTTGGTGATCAGTGGTTGCAAAGTGAAGCAAAAGTTAGTTTATTTAATCAGCTTCATAACCCCCCGTACTACAAATCACGCTGAAATATAATATGCCACGACCTCAGAGCGAAGTTCGATCAAACTCAGCCACGATTGATTGTTTTTTAATGATTTTTTAGGAGTGGCATCACCCAAAAAGCGTCCTCGTGAATAAGACCAGAATCGAGGCTCCAAATCCTAGAACGGCTCGCTACGTGAATTTGACATTCAGATTTGTGAATTAAATCAAAACTTTCTGGCATTTTTAATGAAATTAATTTTACGGATATGTATATCGAAAGTCAAATGTTTAAAGTTGTACTATAACGCGGCTCTGCTGTCCTATTAAGTTTTTGTTTTTTTTGTTTTGTTTTTTTTTTGTGTTTGGTGGTTTGTGGATGGTGGGGGTGTTGATTTTTTTTGGGGTACTTTTTTGTGGTTGTGTTTGTTTTTGAAAATAAATTCCCCTTTCGTGCTATAAATGGATTTTCGTGTGATAACACAACGCTGAAACCATTCGTGCTTTGTGTTTTAACGACACCCGTGCTATAACGAGACTTATCCCTTCAAAGTATGTACTCTTGATGGGGTGAGTTAAGGCGCTGTATTGCATAAAAAAGTAACATGCTAGCACTAGAAATGAGAAGGACTGTGATGTATTTATTATTCATGCCAGTCAGACATATGCAGGTTCATAGCAACCCCGCGATTTAAACAAATTTTTAGGTAGGTGGTTCCAATTGAAATCCGTGGAAACATTTTTCTGTGGAACAGTTTTGGTCAAATCATAAGTCAAAACTTTAATAGCATGCTTACTCAAAAGAAGAAATGAAACACGCACAACGTGTAGTGATAAATCCACTAGAATTGACATAGGCGTAACTTGAAGTCCCAACTGAGTCTACACACAGAGCACCGGGCTACTAAGACAGTCAGCTTATTTAAGCCAACCAGCTTAGAAGGTAATTTGATTTTGCTCTGGACCGAGACATTGGGTCTGGTGCTCAGTTCTACAAGTCTTACAATTGCAACCGTTTTAAGTGCAAAATCAGGTAATTCGTTACGAATTCATCGTATAAATCCATTACGAATCACCAGATTTTGCACTCACAATTGTTACAGTTTTAAAACTTGTAAAGCTAAGCAACAGGACCCTGTCTGTCTGTCTGTCACAGAACTGTATAAATTTAGCAGTTGGTAAATTATTTATTCATACAGAGCAAATACAGTTTTTTAATAAATTCCACATGTTGATTGACACGATCTTTGGATTAAAAATAAAAGGTTCCAGTAAACGTGCTTCAAAGAAACGTCACACATATGAAACAAGAATGGAACGCTCTTAAAAAGTTTGAAGCTAGCATGGGCATTAGAAGCTAAAAGTTAGTGTGCCCGTCACGCAAACTTAATGTATAACTTACTGAAAAAAATTACAGCGTAACAAGCAGTAGCTGAACAAAGTTAACGTTGAACCGGAAGATACACAAAATGAGGATTTACTCAAAAATAAATCGAAAAATACTGCAAAAACATTACCAAAATTAGGTAAATTTGTTTAAAAATTTAAAACTCAAGCTTTTAACAACAGCGTTATGATCATGCGGTAGCTAAAATTAAGTAAATGATGCATAAACTGTATACATACATATGTACCTACATATTACATAGGAAATACAAAACATACATTCATTCCATGCAAAGTATGTAAGGATATAGTTGATACCTAAACTGTACTGCATACTTGGGCACAAGCACTGGTCGGTGGTGTTTCTGAGAGTCCCCCCGTTGAGGCAACTGTCAATGAATTCGCAGTAATAGCCAGCAAAACAGGCATTGTTGCAACGACAGACGGGTTGTTTCCCGGGGATTTTCACCAAACTCCCTCGACCGGAGCACATTATGGCCTCCTTGCCAATCACCGAATCCGACGCTGTGTCGCCAAGAGTCATTGTTGAAGGACTGAAAACAAGCGGTGTTAACAAGCGGTGTTGACAAAAAATAGCTGGACCCTAGAACAAAAAGAAATACGCCGTTTTATTACGAAAAGAACAAATTGCAAGCAAGTACAGCGAGTAGTCACGAAAATCATGCCACCTGCTTTGTTTTAGGGCTCAGCAGTTTTTGGGCAGACGTTAGCAAGCGTTAACTTAACAAATACCCTACCAGAGAGCTGTTTAAATTATTAACATTTTGGAAGTTAATAAATTTTAAGTTCAAGTGTTAATTCTTACTAAATTTGAATTTGTTTACATATGAATTGTATCTAATTTTTTTAGTTTAATTCTATTTTATTATTTTATTTTATATATGCACATAAACTACCACAATGACAGTGTCCCTTCAAATATTATCGTATTGAACGATGGTAGCTTGGTGATATTTGGTCACGTTGATTAAATTAACTTACTTACTACAGTATTTGGACTATTTTTTTAATAATTAATTAACAGTAGTATTTTGAGGAATTGCAAATTTTGGTGACTAGTCTATTTTTAGATTAGTCGGTTTGATCGGATCAGTAACCTCAACAGTCAGATTCGCTCAATTTTACTTTACACTTTTACCTTTAATTGAACTCCTTGAGTGCCTTGATCTTGAAGTACATAAGTTTAGCTTGAAACTTAACTTGTATAGCTTGTATAACTTGTGTACATAACTAAAAAAGTTAAACTCCAAACTATTATTAAGCTACAGTTCTGAAAGTATAGTACCTACAAGTGTGATCAAACATGTCAAACTTCATTACAGAATAACACTGCCGAAGGCTACATTACAAACGTTTCAAGTTGATTGAATAAAGCATCAGACACGTGTTGTTTAATTATTAATAGATTTTCTATTGTTTATGGCAAATTGACTGACTATTATTTCAGCCAAAAGGAAACCAAAAGTACTTGATAATGTCGCACTCTTCTAGAACTAGAGTGAGACTCAGATGCATTTTGCACAATAAACCCGAACTGCATTCTTCTAATTATATCTAAATCGCTGAATCAATTTCTTGTATGGATTTATCCTAATTGTTATCCTAATTTTTGTTTCAAACATTTTTGTATGCGATGGTACACATGACCTGATCAAAGTTTGCAAGATGGGGGTCGTAAATCTTAAGCAATAGTTCATGATACGGCATATCACTGAGTTATGATCCTGTAATCACTTATCAGAAAGGGGGGTTATTTGGGATCAGCGGAACAAATTGGATGAACAGCAGCGCTACCAACCGAAGTTCGCAGCTTAATACAATTATTTTGTTGCTAATTATTTAATACACTAGTTTTTTTCGTCTTAATTTCAGTTTCTAAAAAAAATTAAGCAATTAAATAAAACAAATTGTACAAAAAGAACATGTAATATAAAAATTCTATTTTAGAAGGCAAAATAAGTGTCAAAAGCAAAAATTTGTTTGTGTAAAAATAATTTATGGTATATTATTTAAAAAGATTGAAAAATTGCTTTTCACTTGAGAAAATGCCACAACCTTATCGTTTGCCATCTGCGTTTCAAAACCTTAAATGATTCACACTAAAAAACGCGCCTTTGCGTGACCTAATCAAAGACTAATGCCTATGAACGACACACAGATATATACCGCCTATACTCCGAAAATCAGAAAAAAGTCACTGCGTCATGTTAATGAACAAAAAAATTGTGTGAACATAAAAAACATCAATATAAACTGTGATTAAAATAAGAAAAATATAATAGACTAATTAAAAAATATTACATTAATAAATAAACGAATGAATTAATAAATTAAAACTTAACCCTCGGATTTAGGGTTAGATGTGCTATGTACATTTTAAACATTTTAACATTTTAACAAAATTTTACATTTTAAACGGTTGCAAGGTTCCAAAAAAATTCGTGTAAATTCAAGTTGCACGATCAAACATTCATCATTAAAATAAAATAGTGTAGCTGGTATTCTTAAAATAAATATAAACGTGTAACGTGATGTGTAAATGTATGCCTTTTACAAGCACTCAGTTCATGAAAGTTTTATTATGTTCACTAGAAGGAGAACTTAATTAGGAATGGTGAGACACGGAGACACGAAAACAGTTAAAATGGGTCTGAAAAACGAGCCGGCCTAGTTTTTCTTGAAAAGCTATTCTTTGAAAACCAAAAAGGCGAAACCACAACCGCCTCAGCTTTTAAGGAGGTTCAGATAGGAAGTTTGGTGGGCATTTTGCTGAGATTTTTTGTAAAACGTTCTACATAATTTATTTTCAAAGGAATAGTGAATGTTTTCCTGAACAATAAATAAAGTCAGATAGTTTAAACCGCTTCAGAATAGAGAAATGACAATTAAGAAATGATTTAGTGTAGATGACAGAACGAATCGTTATGATACATTTGTTTATTCTACGTTAGCAGGCTATAGATCCTAAAAAACTACAATGTCACACTCAAACAAGTTAGTTTATTATGTCTAAAACTATATAATGAATAAAAAAACAAAAAATATTAAAATAAAAACAAACACCGAAGTTTCCGTCTATAAATGCATGCGAACAGCAGACTTCAACCACAAATAAAAAAATGATAGCAAAAGCTGCTTGAAAATACTGAGATCGTTCTTGGAACGTATATTCTTGTTTTTAACTGAATAAACATTATTAAAGTCTAACCAAAAAATTCTGGACCCTGAGACAAAAAGGCACACGCGATTTCATTATGAAAAGAACAATTGCAAGTATCAAGAGTAAAGCGAGTAGTCACGAAAATCATTACCTATTTTGTCTCAGGGCTCAGAAATTTCTGGTAAGACTTTAGTTACCTACTTACTGCTCCTAGTTCACAAATAAAGAAGCACTAAAATCAAGCGGCTTCTTTTTCCATTCAATCCATTCATATCATATTTGCTCCGAAACCGCAGACTAAATCAAACGTCTACTTTAATTTGGTAGGAAAATTACTCCTTAAAGATAAAAATGCTTTAGAAATTAATAAAAAAAGTCAACCAATAAAAAAGGCTTAAAATTCAATAAATTTCAACTGGCAAATAAAGAGCCATGAAAAACGTTAGCACCAGAAAAAATACCTGTCATCCAAGCCACTGTTTAGCTCCTAGTTTAAGCTAAAAAATGTTCAGTTAAGGTGGTAGTGTCGCCAAAGCAGTTTTGCTCATAGGCTGCAAAATGAGAACTTATTGCTGTGAAATAGTACGTTCACAGAGAAATTAGTAAAACGCTATATGGTGTCAATTAATTATTGCCAGACACTAAACTACCAATATCTACCAATATTTTAGAGACATAAAAGTTGAAAAAATCAAGCCAGATATCAGATTGGCCAGCTTGTGAAGTGCATGTAATGTTTTGACGCACAGTTTTTTGCCACAAATAAGAAAAATGAAAAATGAAGGTTTGTTTTTCTTTTGATTTCAAAATAAGTGTCTAAATTTTTTACAATTTATTGTTATTGCTGTGAGTACTTTACAGGTTACGCACAGTTTCACAGTTCAAACAGGCATTACTCCACAACCACTCCAGCAATTTGCACTAAATTATGTGTGCATAGACTAGAGCATATGCGCTTTTACTTTGTGTAAAGAATCTAAACAAAAAAATTTTTAATTGTGACGAAATTATCCAATGTGAATAGGTTTTCAAAACGTCATTTTTCCGACTTTGCGACTTCATTGCTAACTGTATGCTGCATCAATTTTGCTGAAACTTGTCAAAAATATTTGCCTTAAAACAAATTTTTGGAATATATAAAGAACAATGACCTATCTTTTACTGAAAAAGTTTTATAGTCGCGCAAAATCGACTGCTACCCCCTTAACGCGACACTACCCCCTTAACGAAGACAGGTTGAAAATAAATCAAATACCAGTCACAGAAAAGCATCAAAAACTATATCAACTCTTGATTAGTGAGAAAAAAATGATTTGAAATTTCTGATAAAAGGCTGGCTGCCTGATGATGCAAAATGATCGGCCTGCCAAAAAATGACGCAAGTTTGTCCATTTAGGTCGCGGTGATGACGATCACGATACATCATTTTTTACTCTTTTACGTCATTTTTTCACTAAATCGCTTCTGCAATTGAACTTAAAAAACATAAAATATGCAGGTAAAAGCGAGTAAACAGGAATAAAGTAAAGAAATTTAAACTGAAGAAAAATAGTAGTTGTAAGAAATACATATTTAGCAGTCCAGAAATGTACGGGAGCAATCGAAGAGGATGTGCCCGACCCTCGGCGGAAAGGGGGGTTTGACTTCCGGCGAAAGCCAAATAAATTTTGCTCTTTTTCGATTTTTAACTCGTTATTGGGGCATTTTTCTGGCTGCGGCCGGCATTTTTTGAGATTTTTCGATTTTTACTTAATTTCGGCACACTTTTTTGAAAATCAATCGGGTGGGGGTTGTAAGGGGGTGCCTGGTGATTGAGGTTGGTGTCAATCCTTCTGAGGGGGGAATAGATACCCTCCCTACGACCCTACCCCCCCCCTACGTGCATCTATGTTTAGCAGGCACATAAAACACCAAGTATTATGAAACTACATTAAAGTGAAAGTACAAAAATTAAGTTAAGTCTACACTTCATTAAAAGACAATCGTCAGCATTTCAGGCAAGTTTCAGAAGGCAAGCAAGATAGCTCCTGACAAACGCACAACTCAATTAATTCTATTTCTAATGGACGAAATGTGACTCGAGAGTAAATATCAAGCAATTACAGTAAAATGCATTTCTGTCAAACTTTCTTTCTCGTATCGACTTACAAGTCTGGCAGATGCCCCTCTGATGAATTAGAGAAATGAACATCTGCGAAAATAAAAGTTGGGCCTGACTTGGTATTGATCTGAGTATTGATCTTTTAAGATTATGAAGAGTTGAACATTTTTGACGAACACATCTGCCTGTGCTATAGAGTGTCTCACTTTTTTTGTATATGACCAAGGGTTTATTTTTTATCGAACTAGTTCACGTTAGTAAACAGTATAGAACAAAGCAAAGCATAAAACTTGTACGCGTAAAGCTCAGAATTAATAACAAGGAGTTGTTTTTCGACGCGCTGACTTTTAGTCGGACTGTTTGCAATGAAACGAACGTAAAATCTGACACAAAAAAAGATTTTCAAAAGAAACAAACTGTTACTTTACACCAAGAGTACATAATGACGCAAAGTTTAATACTCTTCCCAGCTGATCGTAAGGAATGATGTTCTGGCCGAAATAGTCCTTTAACGTCTTGATTTTAGGGGCCCCGTTGCCTAAACCATACCATAGTCCATATTACCACACATTTGTAGGTATGTTTACAATAGGTACATTAAAGCGCACGTTACCGCATAAACCGGGCTTAAAAGGTTCATTAATAGCACTAACATTAAATAATTCACAAAAACAGGCGCTGTATGAAATATCACAAACGACAAAATTAACGATGTCCATTAAATATCGAAAAGTCACGTTGAAATTAGCCTGAGTAAGTTTTTAACTAAAAGTCTGTCTAATGCATTCTTATTTCCTCTTGAGAGCAAAGTCAGCTATAGCGCAGCTATCCCAATGCCCATTTTAGGCTTGAAGGGAACTCTAACAGGGAACCACATAATGTTGCCAACTGCACGTTTGATAGCATGCTAAGACCATTGGCCAAAAGCTAAGCACAACTACTGGCTTGCTTAAACAATGTTGTCACATGACAGCTTTATTAGATTTTGAGCAGACTCATAAATTTTCAGCTAAACTAGTCAGATGTTAGCTAAAACCTGCTGCGCAGCTATAATTCATACAAAGGAATATTTCATTAACAGAGGTATCAGAAATACGGAAAACATTTTACATACACATTTTGCATCCTGCAAAACTACATATTTCCACAATCAATGCTTGCTTGCAAAGCAATACAGGCAAGTTTTTTTGTAAAACACCACACAAACCACCTTCACAGCATGTGTCGTTGTTTGGTAAGTGGTAGGGCACGCCATTTCACGCTGATGCTGTGGCTACACAAATGACCAGAAAATGCAATACAATCCCTATTTTACCAAGAGTATTCGGTCCACAGACCAAGGGCATATATGTACATATGCATAGGTTAAATTTATATTTATACCATAGGACCATACCATTTATACCATACCACTTGGAAACGCAACTAGAATTATGTACCTCTTCATTCGTGATTTGTGCCAAAATACAACTACAGAACCTGTACATTGTGGTGGTAGCCTACAACAAAAAAGTCAAGTCACACTGTCAAATTCACATACTCAATAAAACAACCAATTGTTCACTCTGATACCAATAGTCACCAATAGTAAGATTATACCAAGAGTACTCACTCACTCTATATAGAAAAAGAGTGAGACACTCTCCAGCCTGCCTGTGTTCTAGCACAGGCAGATGCGCTGGTCGTTTTCAGTGCAATATTATTGTAAAATCCAAAATGCAAGAACCTGGAAAACACCCGAAGGTAGCAGCTACCATGTTAGCTTTTCTATCAACTGGCTTTAGGTGTTAATCAAGAGTACATAATAGCGTCTCAGGGATAAAAGGTTAATAACTCATTATTCATTTATAGGCTGCTCGCAAAAACAAAAAAGGGTCGCAAATACCTTTGGGGATATTTTGGCAAACTTTCAGCGAAATTGATTCAGAAACTCAAAGAAAATTCAAAAAAGTTTATATCTCAAAAGTTTCTCAATCAATTTTGCCGAAAGTTTGCAAAAATATCCCCAAAGGTATTTGCGAACCTTTTTAATGTTTTTGCAAGCGGCTACTATTACTACATACAACGTGAAATTGAGAGGTGGATTTTGGAGACAGCTGTTGTGGAGTGGAGTGACTTCGATACAAATCAAGATGGCTAAGTTTTTTTTATTTTTTGTTCGAAAAAGCTAATAGGTATGTAAAGGACACTTCGTGGCATTAAGAACTAGGTTTTGTTTTATAAATAATATTTTATATAACAATATAATAAAATATAATATACTTTATATTTAGCAGTCAGTCAATCTGCTGTTAGTTATCGTTCATTCAGATAATAACTTTAGTAAAATGGTACGCCCATACTTTGTCCTCCTTTTAGAGTAGCAAAAAGTTTTAGATCACAGCTCTATATAAAAATTTTTGAGGAGCAATTATTTTTTTAAAATTTCGTGACTAGTATATGTAGGTCCAAACTCTAGTACTAAATTACTAACTAATATGTTCACAGTGACTACTGTCGACCAACAGGTTTAAGCTTGATGTTATTTATTAGTTTATTTAGTTTCTTATTTTAGTATCTTAGTATTTATTTTTTATTGTTGCAACGACTTTTAAGTTTTAAATTTGAATATTACAGATTTTTACAAAGTTTTGAGTTCAAAAAGTCCCATTAACGACGGATTATAATTCATCAAAGTAACGTTGAATGAAGGTTGTGATAGAATACTCAACTATTCGACAAGTCCAACTATACACAACTACTACATGAAACGACAGCAGGGCAAGAGGACAACGTGTCATCTAAAACGCGGTTTGATTACTTAGATTATTAGCTCTAAAATTTAGTGGTATGTTAACGTTTTTCATAAATGTATGGATCCGAATACGGTGTAGTCATCCTGACTTTTTTCAAACAAGTCGC
This sequence comes from Trissonchulus sp. WLG1_4, assembly GCA_030248245.1. Taxonomy (NCBI): domain Eukaryota; kingdom Metazoa; phylum Nematoda; class Enoplea; order Enoplida; family Ironidae; genus Trissonchulus; species Trissonchulus sp. WLG1_4. The sequence continues at coordinate 37,035 of JASANF010019296.1, read as the reverse complement.
ACGACCTGTATAAAAATAGTTAGAAATACAGCTAAATATAAAAATTCGAACACTATATTACAAATTCAGCAAATTTAAAAGTTTGACAATGTCGATGCGATCGCATTTATTTTGAAATGCAATATAGGTACGGTTCTTGAGCTTGTTCCCGTTTTACCTTGTCTAATGCTTTGAGTTTATCTAGGCTTTTCTAGTCTCCTGAGCTGTTCTTTTTGTCTAATTTTGGCGAACAAAATCAAGAAATGGGACAAGGTTTACATTAGACTAGCAAACTTGTAGGTAGCTCAACTGTCCATCAAAATTTGGTAAGCCTTTTGCTTGGTTAAGGTGGTAGTTACGTTTTCGAAGTTTTTGCAATAATTCAAAAGTTACTTGATCGAACATAATCAAACTTGGCACGGACATTGCGAATGTAAATAGCAATATTTCAGCTAATTTTCACATTGATTCAAACTTTTACGGCTAATTAATAGCTAAAAAACTGGATTTTTTGTGTATTTTTTGAGGACTTACAAAATTGTATGCAAATTTTTGTGGCTGTTACACTACTCATAAAAGCCAATCAAAAAAAGTCTAACCCAATTTATTTTTAAAATATTTTCAGCTAAAATATGACATATTTCTGTTAGTCGTTCTAGGCGATCTGTAACTTTGAAGTTTTTTTACCTCGATTTTGACTTCTCATGCCAATATCACAAAATACCAATAACCACTTTGCACAATAATTTACATGTACATAGTCCCTTATGCATCTATTATACCTGCAAAATTTAGTTTGTATATGTCACAGCAGCCACGAGCATTGGCAGTGTTAATAAACCCCTTCAAAAATTGCAAATTTTCTTTAGTCTCCTGAAACGTCATTTTTAAAACTTTTGTCCGCCATTTTTTCAACGGGTACGGGAAAACTGTGCTTAATGTATTATTAGCTGACCCCAATGAGTTTCTATTTAACAGATAAAAAGAAGAAATTCATGATACCGTTTACGGTCATCCTTCGCAAAGTTCCGACCCACCCGTATTCCAGTTCCTACAAAACGTATGTACTCATTCATACGCCCCAAAACCCTTAACTCTCTGTAAATGTTATATTTTGTGTTTGATTTTCGATTAACAGTAAGTTATATATACTATGTTTCACACAAAAACTACACCGCACATTAAACCTTGATTTGTGATGTCCTTGGGTAACCAACCTCATACACACAATCAAGCTCTATCCATATGCCAGGTTAAGAGGGTAAGATTGCCCTAACCAACAGTGGCGGATAGTAACAAAAAAAAAAGTTTTTGCAAGCAGACTATAAATGAATAATGAGTTATTAACCTTTTATCCCTATCTCGTTTTATGATTGGAGCACGTGCACAGGCGTCTGGCCAATCAGAAGCGAAGCTCCCTTCTGATTGGCCAGCCACATGTTGCGCAAGACGTCATCATGTAGCCTGAAAACGACCAGCGCATCTGCCTTTGCTAGAACACAGGCAGGCTGGAGAGTGTCTCACTCTTCTTCTATATTGAGTGAGACGCTATTATGTACTCTTGATTAATACCTAAAGCCAGATGTTTTGCAGTTGATAGAAAAGCTAACATGGTAGCTGCTACCAAGGGCGTACCCAGGGGGGGAATGGGGGGAATTCCCCCCCCCCCCCCCGAAATTTTTCCCCAGTGATTTTTGACACAAGGGTCCCCCCTTTGGTTTTTATGGTCCGGCCGGAAAAATTTTCTGATACGTCTCCAATGGACTAAATTTGGCCTAAAATTCAAAAATTTTCCCAATTTTTTTTCTGGGGGCTGCCACCCCCAGACCCCTGCGACTATGTGGCTTACTATTCCTCGTTATTGTCTTTCATCAAAGCCTATGCATGTATACACAACTACATTATGCTGCATGTGCATGTCTACACGAGTATATTATGCTACATTTACTTGTGGAATACACCGTCTGATATGACACTCCCATCTTTTGTTTTAAATTTTGTCTGAAAAATTTCTGATACGTCTCCAGTTGACCAAATTCAGTCTAAAAATTGAAAAAATCGCCAATTTTTTTCTGGGGGCTGCCGCCCCCACACCCCTGCAACCTTGTGTCCTTTGGTTTTTATGGTCTGGCCGGAAGAACTTTCTGATACGCTTCCAATTGACAGAATTTGGCCAAGAAGTCGAAAATTTTCCCTATTTTTTTCTGGGGGCTGCCGTCCCCAGACCCCTGCAACCTTGTGGTTTAATAGTCTTGCGTGTGTAAGGCGTTTCATGAGTGTTAAAATTGCTAAAAAGTGCATTTTAACCCATTATAAAAAATCGAAAAGTCATTCCCCCCGAAATTTTTTTCTGGGCCGCCACCTTCGGGTGTTTTCCAGGTACTTGCATTTTGGATTTCACAATAATATGCTACTTTCACGCTGACCTAGTTTGACAAATAGGTAGTTGAACACATTTTAGAAACCCAATTTATGGTTAGAGCAAAAGCTAGGCCTAAATTTGTGCTTAACGCAAAGGCGTGGATGTCTGAGTATGACTCCTTATTCAAGTGTTTTACTTATCTCATTGAAGCGGGGTGTTTCTTTGTGGGTGTTTGAGATTCTGTTTTTCCTGTCACTATTTTTACCAAGTTTGGTCAGGAAAAATGAAAAACTTTTGATTTAGGGAAAACTTTCTTAAAATCCCACATAATGCTATCTGTAGGATAACATAATGTTATCCTACAGACAACATTAGGAAGTGTGTTACAACATGAATGTTATCTCATTATTAACATGAGCAAAAATAATCTAACATTTAACATCTGAAATCTAACGCTTAAACCATATTCGTCGTCTTTTTGCCCATGTTTTGTAAACGTTGTAGAAACTACAACAGAAGAATCATTTAGAAACATTGTAGAGACTGCAACGAATTGTGCAAATTGTTTAGAAAAATTTCAGAAACTGCACCAAAATGTCGCAAATTGTTTAGAAACATTTCTGAAACTGCTCCAACAATGCTGTTTGTTGCCACATTTTATTTCAGTTTGCGCCTTGTCTCTGAAAGATTTGTACAACATTTTGTGCAGCTGTTTCAGCAATGTTTCGAAACGATTTGCGCAATATATTGCAGCAGCTTCAGCAATGTTTCAAAACAATTTGAGCAACTTTTTATTGCAGTTTCAGCAATGAAACAGTTTGCTGAATATTTTGCAGCTGTTTCAGCAACGTCTCAAATCGATTCTCGCTACATTTTGTAGCATTTCAACGCAACATTTCGCAACCATTTCCAGTTTCCACCATGTCCTAGCCAATGTTTTAAACGTTGTACAAACTGCAGCAAAATGCTGGGCCGATATCGATTAGAAATATTGCGGAAACTGCCATAAAATGTTGTGCGAATTGTTTAGAAAACTTCAGAAACTGCAACAAAATGTTTAGAAACATTGCTGACACTGCTACAACAATGATGTTTGTTGCCACATTTTGTTGCAATTCGCGCTGTTTCTGAAAGATTTGCACAACATTTGTAGCTGTTTTAGCAATGTTTCGCAACGATTTGAGCATTATTTTGTAGCAGTTTCAGGTTTAAAAACAATTTCGCAACATTTTATTGCAGTTTTTGCAATGATTCTAAACAATTTGCGCAACAATTTCTAGCAGTTTCGTCAGTGTTTCTAAACGATCTACGCTAGGTACATTTTGCGACCATTTCCGCCTTTCCCAACGTTTTAAACGTTGTAGAAACTACAGCAAATTGTTGGGCAAATTGTCTAGAAACGTTGCAGAAACTACCACAAAATGTTGCGCAAATAGTTTAGAAACATTGCAGAAACTTCAACGAAATGTGTAAATTGTATAGAAAAATTTAAGAAACTACAACGAAATGTTAGGCAAATATTTTTTAGAAAAAATTTCTGTAACTGCAATAAAATGTTGCGCAAATCGTTAAGAAACATTGCGGAAACTGCGACAAAATACTGGGTAAATTTTTTCAAAACTTTGTTTGCAGAAACTGCCCCAAAATGCTGCGCAAATCTTTTAAAAACATAGCAGAAACTCAAAATGTTGCACAAATCGTTTAGAAACATTGCAGAAACTGCAAACAAAATGTTACGCAAATAATATAGAAACGTGGTGGTAGTTCCGTAATGTTTCCAATCCATTTGCGCAGTATTTCGTAGCAGTTTTCGCAATGTTTCCAAACGATTTACGCAGCAGTTTGTAGCAGTTTCAGCGATGTTTCTAAACGATTTGCGCAACATTTTATTGCAGTTTTTACAATGTTTCTAAACATTGGCGTAACATTTTACTGTAGTTTTCGCAACGTTTCTAAACGATCTACGATCTTTTCTCAACCATTTTCGCCATTTCTCGCTTTTTAAACTTTGTAGAAACTACAGCAAAATGTTGGGCAAATCGTCTAGAAACGTTGCAGACACTGCAAGGAAATGTTGTGTAAATCATTTAGAAAATTTTCAAAAACTGCAACAAATAGTTAAGAAAATTGTTTAGAAACATTGCGGAAACTGAAACAAAATGTTGGGCACATCTTTCAGAAACATAGCGCAAACTTCGACTAAATGTGGCAACAAACAACATTTTGTGCAAGTTTCCGCAATGTTGCTAATCCATTTGCGCAATATTTTGCAGTAGTTTCAGCAACATTTCGCAGCCATTTCCGCCATGTTCTCGCTAATGTTTTGGACGTTGTAGAAACTGCAACATAATGTTGTTGCAACAATTGCAGTAATTGGCACAAAATGTTGCGCAAATCGTTTAGAAACATCGTGGAAACTGCAACAATATGTTGGCAAAATGTCTAGAAACATTGCAAAATCTGAAACGAAATGTTGTGTAAATCATTTAGAGAAGTTTCAGAAACTGCAACATTAGGCAAATTGTTTAGAGACATTGCTGAAACTGCTACAACATATTCCGGAAATCGTTTAGAAACATTGCAAAAACACCTACAAACTAATATTGAGCAAATTGATTCGAAACATTGCAGAAACTGTCACAAAATGTTGTTTGTTGCCCCATTTTGTTGCAGTTTGCGCTATGTTTTTGAAAGATTTGCACAACATTTTGGCGTAGTTTCAGCAATGTTTCTAAACAATTTGCGCAATATTTTGTAGCAGTTTCCGCAATGTTTCTAAACAATTTGAGCAACGTTTTGTGGCAGTTTCAGCAATGTTTCTAAACATTTTGCGCAATATTTTGTAGCAGTTTCCGCAATGTTTCTAAACAATTTGAGCAACGTTTTGTGCAATGATTCTAAGCAAATTGCGCAACATTTTGTGGCTGTTTCCGCAATGTTTCCAAACAATTTGCGCAACGTTTTGTGGCAGTTTCCGCAATGTTTCTAAACAATTTGAGCAACGTTTTGTGGCAGTTTCCGCAATATTTCTAAACAATTTGCGCAAAATTTTGTGGCAATTTCAGCAATGTTTCTAAACTAATTGTGCAACGTTTTGTGGCAGTTTTTTCCATGTCTCTAAACAATTTGCGCAAGATTTTTTGGCAGTTTCAGCAATGTTTTTAAACGATCTACGCAACATTCTGTTGGAGTTTACTGCAACGTTTAGAAGCTTTGGCGAAAACATGTTTGTGGCATGTGCATACTAATGTACAATGGTACATTGAGGATATTTATAATATTTTGTTTTATGGTACTTTTACAGTACTAGGTTAATCCTGTCTTGACTCTTGTGTCCTTTTTGTGCATGTTCATGGTTCATGAGACAACTTTCGCATTAAGCAGATACACTCGAAACAGGTGTTGTCTGTAAACAAGCCCAATATCAGCTAGTTAAAATGCATAATTTACAAAATACATGTTAAACTGTCAACAGTGAACCACTTCGACAACGAAAAAAGTATATGCTCTGACCATCTGATTTATTACCATAAGACTACCACCGGACAATCGTGACAAACTAATTCTGCCTAGATCCATACTTTGTGTGAGCCGTAATATTGTCTTAGGCTGTAGGTAATCAAAGCGATTTGATGGTATTAAAAGTTTTTGCTTGACCTTCTCAGGGGCCGCGTTTCTGCCATTGCGGAATTGATACTGTTGTTTTGATACCAGAAAATACAGCGCAAATAGTTGTCTGAAGTAAATGTCTGGCGACTAGCACTTGGTCTTATCAAGAGTACTACTAAAATTATGTTATGTTATCTTATTATGTACTCTTGGTTTTACGAGTCTATAATTCAAATCTTTCCTTGCTCATCCACTCATCCAATAGATACTGTGTTAAGTACGAGTATTCATGTGCACGTACCTTACATATACATTGTAATGTTTAATGTACATAAGGTCGCTTTCATAAATTATAATAACGGGATTAGATAAAACATAACTTAAAATTGATAAAAGTATATATATACATAAAACTTTGTAGAAAGACTAAATCATATGTCTCATCGGCATCTGCCTCCAAAATTTTTTGAAAACTAGTTAATCTAATCCAATAATATTAATTTATGAAGAGTCCCTAAGAAATACACACCATTGGTCAACGCTAGTCAGTCAGTATTATTTCCGACAAACAAATCTGTTGATACGGCAGTCTTTTCGACGCACGCTCACTTCTCTGCTTAATCCAACACACAAGTGAGTGTGGTCAAGTTTTTGCTTCTGTGAATCTCATCCGAGACAAAAGTCATAAATATTGCATTATTTCATGTGTCAGGTTAAGATTAAAAAGATGCTCTATAGGGTCAAATTTGTTGCTGTTCGTAATAAGTTTCAGCCAAACAGTGATGAAATATCTGATTGTATAACAAAGTTTTGTGCAAAATCACCAAAGTTTGTTCAAAAAGACGAAACTGTTTTTTATTTTAAAGGCAAAACTAGGTTTGTCTAAAAGCGCAAAGATTGGCGATAAAAAATATGTGGTTTTGAACTACCTTTGGCTTTTTGGACGAATTTTATCCTCCTTTCCTTTTTCGGTAATAAAAGTTTAACTGCAACTGGAACTTTTGGTTCGCATTAAATTTCTATTAGGATCCACGTTAATCGTTTACTGTATATAGGTATATATCCTGTATCCAGGTACGTTATATACCTGTCAGTTTACAAATCCGCGTCAGCTACATTATCCGTGTATATTTGGATTTCTAAAGTGCAGCTTTAACGGTTCCCTTTAATGCCACAAGTTTCTCTCTCGAGGTAGCCGGACTCTGATTCCTTGTCTTTTTGGCCATTGCTCGAGTTACGTGCTTCGTAAAAAGATCGCAAAACCACCATTCGATAAAGAATGTAATAGAAAACAAGTGCCAAGTAGGCAATTAAAAAACATCACTATTTCCGAGATAAGCGCTCACAGTTGAAAGCTCTTTCCATCGCTTAAGCCTAGTTTACTTTACTTTACTTTACCCGTTTTCAAGCAACTATGTAGCGTTCACGCAAAGCAACTTGTTGTAAATTGCGTGAACGAAACAATTTAACAATTTTGATGCAACAAGCACGCAACTATATAGATGTGCATTTTTCACACAATGACCAATCAAAACTCAGTATTTTATTGTCCGTTTCAATTTGAAGGTTCAGATTTTTTATGTTGCCATAAGTGTCACCTTATGTAAATGTAATGTCAATACCTAATAACAGCACCAAACAAATAAAAATTCAACATAACATCAAATTAAATTGCTAAATATGCAACTGGACCAGCGGACTATGTTCTCATATCAGCTATTCACGTGGACCAGCTAAAACCTGCTTGGCAGTTGCGTGTTGGCAGTTAGGCATGGGCACGTTTACAAAAATCTGTAAATGTTTAAACGCTGACGTTTACAGATGAGAAAACGCGTTTAAACGTTTAAACGCGTTTTCCGGTTGTAAACGTTTTTTGACCGTTTAAACGTTTAAACGTAAACGCGTTTAAACGTTTAAACGTGTTTAACCGCGTTTAAACGTTTAAACGGTGAAACGGTTGCACAAGTGAGCGTTTAAACGCGTTTAAACGTTTAAGCGGTTGAACAAGTAAGCGTTTAAACGGTTAAACGGTTGAACAAGTAAGCTTAAACGTTTAAACAGTTGCACAAGTATGCGTTTAAACCCGTATAAAACGTTTAAACGATCATACATGTAAGCGTTTAAACGTTTAAACGTTTAACCGCGTTTAAACGTTTAAACGCGGTTAAACTTTTAACCGTTTAAACGTTTAAACGCGTTTAAACTTTTAAACGTACTAAACGTTAAACGGTTCGAAAACCGCGTTTTTTGAACCCGTAAACGTTTAAACGGTTCTAAACTGTTTAAACGTTTAAACGCGTTTAAACGGTTCAAACCGTTTAAACGTGCCCATGCCTAGTGGCAGTCGCACAGCGATAGACTGCTAAATTATAGTTGCGAGAAAATTGCGTCAAATTTGCTTCAAAATTTACTTGTTTCATGAAGCAATTTTCCCGCAACTTTAGTTGCTTGAAAATTGCTTCGTGTAAACCGAGCTTTAGATGTTACAGTTACGGAGTAAATCTTTCCCCGGAGCTGAAGATTTATTCCGGCGTTTTTCATTGACATCAATCGTCTAAATTTAGGGAGCGCTTTAAAATGAGGTGTTACATGACCTTGTCGCGTGAGTGTCCCTGAGATATGTATTTCGGGGTATTCTGTAGTGCCATGTAGCCATGTGACTCCTCTTTCGAAAGCCCTCACGCCAGCAATTCTTAGTATAGTTCATATTATGTAATTACCGTGATGTATTGTTGTATAATTACAGTTATTGCCAGCACAAAACGCCCAATGGCTGTTCACGCATTTCGCATTGCCCTCATTTGTCTGGTCCTCGTTTCGACCGCCAACTCAGTGCAATTTCAAAGTCTCTATCCCACCCGCTATGGTCCAATGGGGTACCACGAGTTTTGGAACAATGCTGACCCGCTTTACCAGCTTGTGAACGCTGGAAAACGCAGCCTAGTTCAACCACATTATCGTGTGTTGTATCCGCTGTTTCAAGATCAGTCCAAAAAGGATTAATTTGGACAGAAATAATGACTAATTATTGGACTGAAATAAACTGACTTTCACTGTTTTGCTTTAGTAAAATGATTTAACTGCAACTGCTGTTAACAATAATTAGGTAACTTCGGTAACTCAGGATTCAAGCAAGATTATGAAATTTTGTAAAACGACGACTTTGCAAACTTTATTCGCAATTACTAGCAAAATTTTATGAATTTACTTAATATATACCATGCTGAGTTACGAAGTTGATCTATCTAATCCACTTAACATCAATTTGTGAAAACGCTTAAGGGGTGGGATTGGGCGGTAAATGTTTTTAGTATGTTGTAAATTGTTGTTTTTTTATTTTTAAATATTAAAAGGGAAATTATTTTGCTAGGTTTAGGAAATTAGTTGGTATTTATTTGTATTAGTGTTAAGATGGTAGAAAATGAAAATATTTATTTTTTTTTTGTTTTTTTTATTTTTTTCTTTGTTTTTTTACGTATAATAGTATATATGTTGTGTTTTTTTAAAATTTGTGGGGGTTATGTGTAGCGTGTGGGTGGATATATGGTGTGTTATGTGTGTGGGTTTATATTATGTAGTAGTAGTAATAGTGATGATGTAGTAAATTATTTAAAAAAAAATTTTTTTTTTTTTTTTTTGAAAAAATTATTGTTAACATGTTGTTTTTTATTTTGTTTTGGGTGGTAAAAAGGTGGATTATGAAGTGGGATTTAATAAAAGGAAATAAAAAAAAAAAAATTAACAGGAAAACTCCTTAGTGAAAAACAAACGTCACGATCATTCTCCGAAAACACTGAGTACTAACGTATTAATAACGAGCGTCTTTACTGAACAAAATAAACAAAACAATCACAATAACTTAACCACAATTTACAATTAAACTGTTAGGAATCAAGGTAACACTGTTGAATGAAAAAATAGTGTAACTACTTTTGAATCATTAACGGGACTACTAAGAAAGTACTAACTAGGGTAAAAAAGTTAAACTTTAACTGAACTTAAAAAAATTAGGGGTTTTCTAAATTAATTTAGAACAACCTTCGTTTAACTTTAAATTCAAGTTATTTAAAAAATATATGAAGTCATTGATTTTCGGCTTACTTTAACTGAATTGACGCCTGATCCTTACTTTAACTGTAACTAACTTAAATTGAAGCAATGGCCTTTACTTCAACTTTAACTTAAAAGAAAAATAAAATGGTTTGACTTTTTTGCTCTACTACTAACCTCTTGTTTTAATTTCCTCACCTTACCGGAAAATTTTTTGATACGTCTCTACTGCACAAAAATTGGCCTAAAAATTACAAAAAAACTTCAATTTCTTCCTGGGGGCTACCACCCCCAGAACCCTGCGACTGTATGGCTTACTGGTTCTTGCAGTTACAAAGCCAGTCTTTGTAAAGTGCATGTAAAACCCATTACAAAAACTTGAAAAGTCATTCCTCCTATTTTTTTCTAGGTATATACGCCACTAATTCGATGATAAGCCAGAGTGTGAGACGGAGACCCCGCCGGTTACCAACAATGAAAAATATGTGTTTCAGTTAAACTGAGGTCGTGGTTCATGTTTGAGGAAATCTCGTGCGACTTGTGACAATTAGATACCAATATTTCGTTGATTATAATCAGAGTATTGTTTGTGTAAAATATTCATACTTACAGTCGTATCTCTGTTCAGTCCATACATGTAACGGGGTCAAAATTTTGGGGTGGCCTCTCCGGCCAAATTTTGGGGACCCTCCTCTTCTGATCCACCAAAAAAACCCGAAATTTTGGAAAGTTTTCTCAAAAAAAGTGCCATTTTTACTAAATTCTGCCCGAATTTTGGGGACCCTCCCCCCAGCCCCTCGATTTTGCGGGTCCCCCTCTTACATGTATGGTACAGCCGGTATGATTACGAATTAATCAGGCCACAAACTAAAGCTCTACACTATTAAAGACGTGATTATTATCTTAATTTAGCGGCTGAACTGACATTCGTCTGTGAGTAATCGACTTGAGATTAAGCCAAGTTTGAGCATTAGACCAATATTAGTGTACTTTAAAACTCTGTGAATGTTAAATACTGTTTATACAACAAAATTTGTGAGTTCAAAACTCAAGTATCAAACTTGTGAGTTCTATCAAAAAAACACACAACAATTTGTTCGTCTGTAAGTCATATATTATTAAGCCACATTCAATATTTCTTCCCAGTTCATGGATTCTGTCACAATAGCGATGTCTGAAAACAGCTTCTTCACCAAACGTGATGCTGTCGTTTTGGCTGAAAATACATAATCCCAGTCTAAAATCTGACCAAAAAAAGTTGAACACTGAGACAAAACAATTATTACGTGATTTTAGCAGCTACTCGCTGTAATTTTAATGGCTGAAACAGTGAAACTTGATCTTTTTGTAATGAAATCACATATTATTGTTTTGTTTTCTCTCAGTGGTGAACATGTATTGGTCAGACTTCAATAAAGCAATGGACTTTAGTTAAGGGCCAATTCCTGAAATGGATTAAACTGATTAGATTAGAACTTGTTGTTTGTTTTGCCAATAACACATGACATTGTCTATGAATCTAATCATAATTTGCCATACCAAGTATTTATAAAGTCTCATGCGTGACTTTACAAACAAAAATAGCATGACCGCTTGCAATAGACAAGGGAACTGCAAACACTGCTAAACTTAAACATCCAATATATAATGAGTAATAACTATAGTTTGTCAAGAAAATCAGTGTACAAAAAATCACAATCAACTATTTACCAATATAATATTATACATGTTCAACGTGAAAGAATTTCCTCATCAGCATTTCTATATAACAAGTAATAGCAAAATAGACAGGAGAAACTAATTGAGGTGTTCTTTTCATACACATAAACACAACTGACAAAATAAAGACTAATCAAAATAAATTACTAATAGTTAATAACTACAAATAATCAATTTTTAGTATAATATATTACCCATATCAGCGTCAAAACAGTCCAGTTGATCAGTCAGATGACGACACATACGCTTGAAAAGGTACTGAAACAATGCGGTGACTCTAGGCCAACTTATTCATTATTGTTTCAACATATAACTTATTCATTATTGTTTTCTCTATATATACAATAATACTTTAGTAGACCAAAAATATATTTTTACACATTGTGAACAGCTGATGAATGGGACATAACGGGATGAATGGCGTTTCGTTACCTTGAGGGAGAAAACAGCCTTTTTTACGACGTATATACTAGATACGGTGCGGCCCAAAAAAAGTAAAATCGGGGACCAGATCAGGATAAAAAGTAGAAACGGCTGGCAGGATAGTGCCTTGCCCTACCGTATCCAGTGTATTTCAGTATTTAAAAACGCTCACATACAATGCACACGGCGTATGCAAAATAGATACATATTTATAGTAAGCAGTCTATAATAGTTCATATAGCAGCGTATAAAAGCTTATAGTTTTAATAAAAAAAAATACAAAAATTGCTACCAAAAACAAAGTGTAAATCGCATGCCACGAGATCAACAAATAACCGTGACGTGTCACAATTTTTCTCAGTGAAAAGGAGTAGGTCATTGCTGTGTTGCCAAAGCCAAACTTATGTTGAAGGCTTTGGTCTGTCATTATTACATAAATGTTAATCACGTTATTGAGCGATGTTTTCTAATTAATGAAATCAAGAGTACATAATAGTGTCTCACTCTATCTAGAAGAAGAGTGAGACATTCTCCAGCCTGCCTGCGTTCTAGCACAGGCAGATGCGCTGGTCGTTTTCAGGCTACATGTTGATATTTTGTGCAACATCTGGCTGGCCAATCAGCGCGTAGACTCTGCGCGTAACACGCTTTAGTATATAATCGCTGATGCGTTGATAAGCATTAAGATAGGGATAAAAGCTTAATAACTCATTATGTATTCGTAGTCTGCTTGCAAAAACATTAAAAAAAGGTTTGCAAATACGTTTAGGGATATTTTGGCAAACTTTCAGCAAAATCTTTTTTTTTTATTTTTTTTTTTTTTTTTTTTTTTTTTTTTTTTTTTTTTTTGTTTTTTGTTTTTTTTTTTTTGTTTTTGGTTTGTGGTAGTAACCTTTATCCCTACCCGTTAGGGCAAAAACGTCGTAAAAGAAGAAACGACCCCCTGAGAAGGGGGGAGGGGGAGGGTCTCCCTTCTTCTATATAGAGTGAGATACTATTATGTACTCTTGATAATAGTGTCTCACTCTATCTAGAAGAGAGTGAGACAATCTTCAACCTGCCTTTGTTTTAGTGCAGGCAGTTGCACTCGTCATTTCCAGGCCACATGTTGCGGTTTTGTGCACCATGTCGCTGGCCAATCAGAAGCGAGCTCCGCTTCTGATTCGCTAGACGCCTGTGCACGTGCAATGCACATTAACTTACCTATGCACATTATAATCAGCGCACACTAGCATTAATCCGCTGAAACGGTGATAAAAAGGTAGACAAAATATCATTCTGGGGAAAAAACAAAAAACCCGCCAACCCAACCGATCATGACGAAAAATAACACTAAATAGCTGTAATGGCGGCCAGTGTGCTGATTGGAGCACGTGCACAGGCGTCTGGCCAATCAGAAGCGGAGCTCGCTTTTGATTGGTCAGCTACATGTTGCACAAAACGGCTACATGTGGCCTGAAAATGACGAGCGCATCTGCCTGCGCTAAAACAAAGGCAGGTTGAAGGGTGTCTCACTCTTCTTCTAAATAGAGTGAGACACTATTATGTACTCTTGATGAAATTCTAAAGCACTAAAATCACCAAAATCAATTTACCTTATCCTCAATCCGTTTGCTATGAAAGTACGGACTCAGGAGGGAAATCACCGAAGCTGCGATGCTTTTTCGATGCGTCCCGACATCCAAGCGTTTAGACCCATTTGTGCACTTTTCCGCGACCATTTTATTATTCGTCGCAGTATCCGATTCGTCAAGTTCCCCGATGGATTTCGGTTTCATCCAAGATTGACTAATATTTGGTCGCAGTTTGTCGGCATTTTTTGTTTCATTCTCCGATTTTAGCTTAGCTGAAATATCATTAAAACTGCGTCGCTTTTTCACTGACAAACTCTGTCCCTCCTGTTTCAACAGCTGCTCAGTTTTCTTCGGCGAAGGCTTCAGTTTTGCTCCCTTTTTCTTATCCTCACTTTTTGAGCCGCCTGCAGTTTCAGCCGTAACCAGTCGCTGCATTTTAGGCTCCCTAGCCTCTCCGTCGCTCAATTGATCGTCCTCGTACGAAAATCCCTTGGGAGGATCGGCGGACATCGACAAAAGTCGTCTCAGTCGGGGATCGCGAGTGCATCGTTTCGCATGAACGTTTGAGCACAAAAGTCGGGCGATCATTTTGCCCTCATCTACATTGAACTCCGACTTGGCATAAATGCATCGACTGACCAGCGTTGGCCGGGGTCGATGCCAATTCCTGCCCACCGACTCAGCTGCGTATTCAACAAAGGGGTCAGCAAAGTCAGCAGTAGTTGACCTTTTGACCTTTTTAGACTTTTTCGGCGGAACAATTAGGCCAGGGTTCACAGCTGGACCACCAGCAATAGAACGGAGACTAGCTTTTGGCTTATGATCACTCGTAGATGGGCCATCGTTTTCGACGGAAATAATTTCAACTGAATCACCAGAACACTCAGATTCGGAGTCAACGCCGAAAAGATCGAGATTGGTGGGGAAAAGTGGATTATACAGTGCTTCTGGATTAGTCGGATTAGACGGATCATAAGGCCTTTCACCGCAGTCAGTCAATAATTTCGGTGATCTACAGACGGGCTCCACTGTGGTTGACTTTTTCGGAGACGGAGAGTCAAACAGTATTATACTTCCGGTGGGTGATTTAGACGGAGTTGATTTATTCATACGATCACTTGTTTTACTAAAAGATGCATCGCCGCGTTTCGGACTAAAGAAAATATCAAGTGAGGTCTGTTTGGTTGGACTAGGACTTGATTTGTTGTTGCCCACAAACTTGGCACTTTTGGAAGTTGGCTGATCCTCGAAAAATTCCAATGGCCGTTTTTGACCACGTTTTGTTGTTGGCACTAATTTCGAATCGGTCGTTTGCGCACGAGACTTGATTTTTTCGGAATTAAGTAACTCGCTGGCTTTCTGGAATTCAGCTCTGAGGACCGGAGTGACGTATGATTTTTCGGACTTTTCGGCAACTTGGCAGAATCCGTTGGTGACTGTCGATTTCGGTTTGGCTGGTGGCTCTACCATGAAAAGTTGGCTAGACTTTGTCATAGTTTTCAACGTTTGAACCTAAAAAACAACTGTATTAAAAGTGTGTAAAGTTACGGCCGACCTCAATATTTGTACACATTGGAACACACCTTAAGTATAAGTTCATTTTATGAATCAACGATGAATATTATTGGGGAATTGAGATTAAACAAGCTCAAAAACACCACAACATGCACAAATCCAAGACTTGCTAAACTCCTTCCTTCTCCGCCTATTACGAAGGTGAAAATTAAGTTCTTCGGAAGCGTGAGCTCGAAAAACACCGCTGCCACCAATGTAAAACAGCAGCCGAACCAATTTTTTGCTACTACGTCATAATATACTGACTAATGAGTATCTCGGATTTGCTCCAAATACGACCATATTATAGTTTAACCAAATACCACCATATTATAGTTATATACTAACAAAAAAACCAAAATCACAAGATACGGATTTACGGCATTCGTATAAATCGACTAACCCCACAACACCAACGTCCAACACTACTCATCCCCGCACCCAATCAGTAATTACTAATTACTTCCATTTTTGAAACTAAAAACTGCCTTAAAAATGTACTTAAAAACTATATAAATACAGAACTTTATCAAATTTATCCCAAAACGCTCCCACCGTACCTTGCCGGAAACAGCGCTAACATAACCAGTAGACGATTTGGCCTGTTGAAAAATGGAGTATTCCAGTTCAGCCGCAGAACTATCACAGTCAAGTTGGCTAAAAAATAAAATCTGAAAATTAAAACAAATTTAAAAAAATCTTTCCTACTTACAGTGGTGTGCCACAAAGCCACAAAGACAGGCTCAGCATCATATTAAACAGACTGCAGGGGTGACATCCTATGAAATATGAGTATATTTTTTATGAAGATATTCCATTTTAGTATTTTTATATGAATCCGATCCGATCCACATTACTACTTGGAAGTATAAACCAACGATCAAGACACGTTGGTGCGTCAGCCTAGTTCCACAATAAGTAATGGTCAATTCATACTTACAGCCGTATGTCCGTTCAGCCGGCAAATAACGCCTCTAATAGTGTAGATCAAATCGTCCGTGGTTATTTCGTAATTTTGCCGGCTCAACGGACATACGGATGAATGAATTACTATTAGACGCCACTGAAACTGAAAAAAGCTACTCTGCACACAGAGTAACACTAATATCATACTGATCCCTGTAAAAATACACAATATTTGATACTACTAACTTATCACAGCTGGTTTTTGAGCCACACTGACGCATATTTTCTTCCAAAACACTCAACAATTTCACAAAGCATGATTCACGCACCTGAAATCCATATTATTATTGATAGCATATTAGTTCTTATCCTTTGCCTTCTGTTCAAAACGCGGCACATTTTCACTCCATTTCTAACCAAATCCTAATAATTTTGAGAATGACTACAACTATTTAACTCAAAATCTAATGCCCTGCGTTCTATTTCCAAACTGTCGAATACCTTTTCTGCGCTTGAACTAATCTGTTTTAGTGGGACGCATTCTAATGCAGTTTTTTATCTATAGCGCTAGAAATACGTCAAGCAATTCAGCCGAAATTAGTTAATTAAAAAACTATTAATAAATTAAAGTAATTAATAATAATTAATTAAATTAATAAATCGAGAAGACTCACAGCGACAGACAATTTATTTATACGCTGGCTATGGGCATCGATGAGCGGACAATCGGCAGCTAAAAAATTAATGGCTTCCTCACTTTTTTCAGACAAATCTAGCACTTGAAATTAATAAAATAAATACAAATCTAAAATGTTTTCTGCACTAGGAATTAAGCCAACTAAAATAGTACTATAAACTTGACTGTAGCTTTGAAGAAAAGATGCAAGCATATAAACAGGTAGTTGCGTTTTCAAAATTTTTGTGATTAACTTTAACATACGAGCATTTCTTGGAATTTTCATAATGACTTAAATGTCAACTTTTCGGTCCTTGGACTTTTAAACTCAGTATTTCTATTCCGTAAACGTCAAGACATAACCGTCAACAAAAATCTTTACAAGCGTAATAGTTTCATTTGGTTACGCGTTCATAAACGTACACGGTGGTCTAAAAACAAAGTCCTGTTTGGATGATTTGAAATCCATGCCGTTTCTCTAAAATAAAAGAAAAAAGAAACATAAAAAAGATTTCAGCATTTTAAAAGAAACCAAAACCTACTATTAACAATCTTGCTTTTTTAACAATTATTTAATTTTTTGCAAAATTGTGAGGAAAATCGAAAAATTAGCACAACTTCAGCACATTCGCACTTTTTGTTTATTATCACACACTTAGTATTTATAATTTCAACACTCATAAAATTGGCTTTTCCAGAAATATAGTTCAGTGTCGCGGGATAATATCACCACAGCGAAGTCCTGAAACTAACTGATCGTCTTTTCTTGAATTCGTCTTGAATCAACTGCTTCATTTCTTCCCGGTCGTGTTTGTCCGAATCCCCGTCGTAATGATCGCCTTCATCGTATTGTCTGAAACAAAGCATGAAATGACGTAATAATGTATATGTTTCCAACTTTCTCAATCACTACTATTTAGAAACACTAGTAAACTATCGTATCAGAGCCAAAGGCCGATTGAGTCTTTTCTACTAACGGCCGGCCTGATTCAAATCTGAAAGAGATGTGGTGGGTCGAATTAGACCCAACCTGGCCTCTCATAAGCTGCATAAAAATATGCAATAAGCGACCACAAAAATGCTCATTCAGTGTTTACATTAATCTTCTACTGATTCTATCTAATGCTTCTTCTTGTTCGCATTCATCTAGTTTCCGTCAGATTCTACACTCCGGGATAAGCCCTCCCCCTTCAAACCATTGACATATCGGTTACACGCCAATCTCCGTGGTACCGAAAAAAGTGCCTAAAGATGAAACTAAACATTATTGCTCCCGATGGCTACGGCTGAGTAAAGAGCCGAAAACCATCACTTTTGCGCCTTCCTGACTTCAAATGCTCCTAACGTCGACACAAGCTCTTCTACCTTAAATGTTAAAAAAACTGAGACAAACCCCCCCCCCCAACTGAGACGCCGTGTACAAGTGGCAAGCCTAACTCACGAATCCAATCCCGTACGGCCGCCGCCATACAAATCTCTCGAGTCGAAATCACGATGACCCGACTTTTTCTGCCAGCCGCCGTTCAGCTTTCGAGACAGACTCAGTGATTCCAGCTTGGACAGCTGTCGCTCGACTAGTTTTCGATTGCCACACACATCACAGGATTTCCCACATTTCTCCAGCTTGTCATCGAAATAGGCTGCTATTTTGGCGTGCCTGCACCTGTAAAAGAATAAAGATAACATACAACAGTGACTAACAACAAGCCAGAATTCACCTCGATATTTATTATGAATGTGTTTTCTGAAAAAAAATAAATTTTTTAATGGCTTCAGACAGACTCTACAAGCTTGTAGACAGAAATTTTCCAAATATGTACTCTAGTATGATGAGGAGTAATGCATGAAGCATTGGCTACATGTTTCGACAATTTGATTGCAACAGGTCGTAACTCCCATTTTTGATGTTTTGGACATAATCACAAATCTACAAAATGTTCATGAATTCAAAGAATGGCAGATGGCAAATCTCTATGGCAGAAGGACATAGCTCACGAAACATTAATATTCGGTGATGCAAAAATAGTCATATTGCCGCACTTTTTTATCGCAACCAAATCTTTGTCACTGAACTTGAACCTGAAAAAGT
The DNA here is from genome assembly GCA_030248245.1 of Trissonchulus sp. WLG1_4. Classification (NCBI taxonomy): domain Eukaryota; kingdom Metazoa; phylum Nematoda; class Enoplea; order Enoplida; family Ironidae; genus Trissonchulus; species Trissonchulus sp. WLG1_4. The sequence goes on along the minus strand of JASANF010019296.1, from coordinate 18,094 downwards.
TTAAAGTTCAAAAGTTCAACAAAAAAAAGAAACGCTCCTGCTAAAAACAAAAAATACAATACAAGACAGTACACCTACGTTGCTTCCTCACAATAATTCACAAGTTCCTTGAAGTTGTCTGTGGCCGCCTGACTAGCAACGTCGACTTTACGAAGTTTATCTCCTTGCTAGAAATAGAAATAAATATTGTAATACAATCGAACTTGAGGTTTGTTTTAACTATCCACAAAAATCAAAAAAACAAATTTAGATAATTCTATACTACAAAATACATATTATATAACTATTGTGGATACAAAACGGCATATTAAACAAAATTAATCTATTCCGTTTCTGACTTTAGCTAACCAGTTCATTTAACGTCGCGAAACTTATTTCCCTGAACATATTATATGAGTATATATTATATTTTGTATCTTTAGTTTAAGTAGTACACCAATTTAGCAAAGACATACATCACCAATACGTTATTATCTCAACCACTATATTGACTCAAAAATCGCTCCCCTTCCACTGCAAAGTCACGAGACTAGAAAAAACTAAAAAAGGGGTATGATGACAGGATTCGTTTACCTCAGCCTTTATTTTCATCTTCTTAATGTCCTGCGCGATCAGGAATGCCACTTGATCCCTTTCCTTTCGGCCATAATAAATGCGACAATAAGCTCGTTTACCGTCCCGACCGGCCCGGCCTGACTCCTGGTAGTAGTTGCACAGCGACTGAGGTACGGTCCAGTGTACCACAACTCTAAAACAAAAGAAGTAATAATTGTATATGCTAGAATTCAAAATTCAAAGAACTGTGCTGATATATCCAGTAGTCAATGTATATAGACTCTAGCTAAACGCATACAGAGAATAGTTGGTTAAGGCCAATTAGTGTGACGAAATGCTTTTCAAGATAGCTTTACCTTTGCCATTTCATCCCAGAGTACCGAGTTTAGTGAAACATTACTTCTTTCCGAAATCCGCTCCATTCCCCGACGCTGACGTTGTTTGGCTGGAGTTAACTGTCTTTTAATCTGCTTGGTTTTACGCACAATAATACAATGTACAAGTTTGCTGAGATTTACTTAACAAAATCCAAACATACTATATACACTCTTGCATACACTCTTGCAAACACACATCTCTTGATAAAAATACACAGCAAAGTTAAATTAAAATTTTTTTTGGATCAGTTCTAGTTTCAAGTATTAACTAGGGTGGCTACCTTACGTCCCCTTTGTCCACACCCATGCCGAAACTGATGGTGGCTGCGATCACAGTCACTTTTCCGCTCATCCAGGCCTGCTGGACTTCATCGCGAATCTGAAACAAAAAAAGAGCACAGTAAATAAAAATATACAAAAAACAACTCATGTAGAAAACCAAAATCACTAGAAAACAAAAAACGCAGCGGTGGAGATTGTATTCCACGAGATAAAAAAGTCACGACATGTATATACAAATAACAAACTTGAACAAAATCAAGATATTTAAAAAAATATTTACTGTTATTCTTGAGCAAAAAACCCAGGGCTTCTATTATATTCCTACAATAAATTAGACTAGAATAACTACTGTTCCAGCCAAAACTTATTTTAGTTCATTACAAAAAAATGGTTTTTCAAAGTATCGGCTGATACTTTCAATGAACTTAGGACTTAACTGCACAACCACTACAGCGAAATACTTTATTGGAAAGACCGGCATGATAAGCTCGACAGACGAAACCTCTCCGGGTCAGCTCAGAAGCCATGTCTTCACAGCCATCGCGAGTGCGGCAATAAATAATACCACTGCCAATCAAGCGTTCCTGAAACAAGCACCAAATAAAAAAGTCATGCAAAAATTTAGTATCAGGAGCTACGACGCAATAGCTTCTAATTTGTGGTTGGGTATCATGTTATACCACATGGAAAATATATACTACATAAAATTATTATACATACTACTTTTCCTTTCGCTCGAATTTTATACAAAGCTCCTATTCTCCCTACACTTAACTCTAAAGCCCGGTTCATACTTGTCCTTAAGAACACAGGGACAGAGACAAGGACAATTTTTGGTCAGCTATTGTGCAAATTTGGCCAAATCGTTGCGTCTAACTTTTTGCATACGAGTTTTACTTGACCTGAACCTCTTTCGTTCAAAAAAGTGGCTCATTTGGCCATGTAGTTTTCTTTAAACTGCGTAAGGACAATTTGATAGGGACAAGGTAGGGGGAGGGTGGGGGGGGGGTTTGAGGGAAAGAGTCAATCAATGTCAACAGTTTTTTTGGGGAGAAAATATATTATAGTGGATGACAAAATTCTCTATGATTATACTAGTAAGGAAAAATGCCCTTGTCGGGCGGCTCCTTGGGTAGAATAGGTTACTGTCTGTCTAAAGCGGAAAAATACTTAGGCTGAGCTTGTAAAAGCATTGGTACAAGACTTTATTAACGAGAATATGCAATTCGTGTGAGCTCGTTAAAGTAGGTGGACTAGGTATACCTGTTGAGAATAGGAATATGATCTTCGTAGGGCAGACACTGTTTTCCGCACCCTATTCGCGCGACCTTCAGCTAAATTATATCGTTTGCTCATGTAACATAGAGGCTTTTTTACACTAATTCAACATTGGCAAATGGCAAAAACGTTAGAGCGGGCACTCGTAACAATTTTAGCTGAAATGTCGACTGTTGGCTGAACGGGTGAAATGATTCAGGGGTGTGCAAACAATCGGTCAGGGATTGCTAAAGTTCTCGGCTGACAATTACGCTGAAAACCCTACCTCGCACCAATGTACTTTGCACGCCATAAATGGGTCAATTTAGGTCGCAGTTTCTTGTAAGCTCTTGCTTTTAGATTATGGACTCTCAGATTATGGATTTGTTCCTACTTTAGCTTACACACATCTAACACAATATACATAATTCAAATATGATCGAATGAAGTAAGATGCTTACACAGTACCTTACATATACATACATATATTATGATCAAACGATAAGTTAAGGATCTGGATAAGGTCTGCCGTTATCTCACAGAACCTTTTTATCAAGCATATATACTTTACAACAATAATAAAAAGAAAATACCGTTGAAACAAACCCAGAACGGGCTGTAAGTTCGCGCGAATAGGGTGCGGAAAACAGTGTCTGCCCTACGAAGATCATATTCCTATTCTCAACAGGTATACCTAGTCCACCTACTTTAACGAGCTCACACGAATTGCATATTCTCGTTAATAAAGTCTTGTACCAATGCTTTTACAAGCTCAGCCTAAGTATTTTTCCGCTTTAGACAGACAGTAACCTATTCTACCCAAGGAGCCGCCCGACAAGGGCATTTTTCCTTACTAGTCCTCTCTCTTTTTCCGCTGTAGTGGAAACGAACCACACTACATATACATAGCTATGACGGCTTCACTGCCTGAAGCGGACCAATGTAGTATGTACGTAAGTGTACATGTGTACATGTCTATATACCTATGTAAAATTTACCCCTTGGACCCCCGTTCGGTGGATGTTGGAATGCATGGAGGTTCTACACAAAAACAAACCACGGATTCGTAATCAGGGGCTCAAATCAGGGGAACATCATCAAAATATGGTAAAAAATATAATACCAGTGAATGCACAGCATATGGGTTTATATTCGTATACAAAACGATAGACCTCCAGCTATAACCATGATAGCTCCACTGCCCGTAGCGAACCTACCCCCGTAATACACGTGGCGGGGGGTATGGGCATGTCCTGGGGCTTATAGGCCGAAATTCAAAAAAAGCCCATGTTAGTTTCTATTCCACTACTGTACCACCTCACATGCAAAAGATCATGACTGGCCGTTTTGCGCAACTTCTTAAAAAGTGTGCTAAACTTTTTCGTACTTAGTCATTTTTTGGACCCCAAAAAAAGGGGTTTCCCCCCCTCCCAGCACAGCCTCTCACGAAAACACCCGAGCAAAACCATTTTTTCCGTGTCTATTGCAGGCTATACGAAATGTGAAAAACCAAAAAAGGTGTCGCTCGGATGAACTACCGGCGAGAAAAGTTCTGGGAAAAAAAAAGAGCGAAAGTCCGTGAATTTTTGGGGGTCCCCGGGGGTATCTCAGAAAATACTTGACCGATCCGGCTGAAATTTCGCCAGCACTTAGGTATTGCCAAGGGGTGTACACACACAAAATTTCGTGTAAAAAGCTCTTCTATATTTTGAGCTACAAAAAGTTCAAATTCTCAAAATCCGCAATAGTGCTAAATTTTCCTATTCTAGGGTTGGGCGCTATCGCGCCAACCCTGATATATACTTTAAATTCCAAAGGCTTGTCATGTAGACTCTTTCTGAGGAGCTCCAACAAGTGGTCATACTCATCCGTGATAAGTTCTTTGAAGATCACATCGTAGAACAGATTCGGGCGGAAGGTGGAATGACGAAATATCTTGACGGGCTGCTTTAACGATAGCTGTTGCATAATATCAGAATTTACCTAAAACTGAAAATACTCTTTACATTCGAAAACAAAGTGCTAAGTAACATTTTACGGCGGGGAGGGTCTCTGGATGGGGGCTGCACCGAAGTCTCAATTAAAGCCATCTTTTCAGTGAAAAAGTTATATAGTTATAATAACGTTTGTATGGGTAATTCCATAAAGCTTAATAACAAAGTCAAAAAGCCCACCACCGAGACGTAGCTACAACTAAATTGAAACGCTTTTAAAGTATCGTTGTGCAAAAAAGTTAACCCCATTCGAAATGGGAGGGAGCAGAACCAACATGGAGGACTCCGGCCCGAATGGGGGGCATAAACGTATGCCAGAGACTAGGGAGATTTTTACTAAATCTTTTTTCTAGTAGCATAAATGTACACAATGCTGACTCCCAAGTCCCAAAACCACTATTTTTTACACAACTTCATTATAAAAAACCGCACGACACAATAAAGGCAAAATACAATAAGTTAAAAACAGCAAAACAGAATACAGACCTGTTTAGTGGCCGTGGCCGTAAGTGCAATCCAAGGCACTGCAGGATAAAATTTGCGCAGTCTGCCCAGCTTCAAATAGTCCGGCCGAAAATCGTGTCCCCATTGTGAAACGCAGTGGGCTTCGTCCACCACCACATAGCTGACCCAACCCTTAGCCACTAGCCGTTTCATAATTTGGCCAAAATTGTCCGTAGCCGCCTGTTCAGGTGTGATATAGAGCAGCTTAGTTCGTGGCCGATTTGACGAGCGCAAGTCTTGCAACAGGGCTGTGCGTTCGGCGGCCGTTAGCTTGGAGTTGAGAGAGGCGCAGTCAATTTGTAGTGATTTCAAAAAAACCAACTGATCTTGAATCAGTGCTATGAGAGGCGAAAAGACAATTGTCAGTCCTGGAGCCAGTGTGGCGGGCAGCTGAAAGCAGAGTGATTTGCCACTCCCCGTTGGCATGTTCACAAACACATCATGACATCCTACAAACAGACAAAAGGCTTTTTGACTATTAGGCATATACATAGATACATATATAAGCGTTAGCTAATAATATATAGCTCGTTTAAGGGGGTAGTGTCGCGAAAGCAGTTTTGCTCATAGGCTGTGAAAATAGAACTTTTTGTTTTGAAGTAGTACATGCAATGAGAAGCTAGTCCAACGCTGTATGGTATCAAATAATTACTGCCAGACATCAAACTATCAATATTGACAAATATCTTGGACCAATCGTCATTAGTAAGCCAGACATCACACAATAGGGACATAAAAGTTCGAAAAATCAAGCCAGATATCAGATTGGCCAGCTTGTGAAGTACACATCATGTGTGGACGCACAATTTTTTGCGACAAATAAGAAAAAAGAAAATTGAAGGTTCGTTTTTCTTCTGATTTGAAAATAAGCGTCTAGATTTTCCACAATTTATCATTATTGCTATTACTATTTTACAGTTTAAGTACACCTTCACAGTTCAAACTAGTATTACTCCACAGCCGTTACAGCAATCTGCACTAAATTTTGTGTGCATAAACTACAACATATGTGCTATTAGTCTGTGTAAAAAAACTAAACAGAAAAATTCATAAATGTGACTAAAAAATGGAATGTGAATAGGTTTTTTTTCGTCATTTTTCCGACTTTGAGACATTATTGCAAACTATATGCTGCACCAATTTTGCTGAAACTTGGCAAAATAATTTGGCTTTTGGTAGATTTTTAAAATATAAAAGAACAATTTCTAACATTTTACTAAACAAGTTTTACAGTCGCGCAAAATCGACTGCTTTCGCGACACTACCCCCTTAAAGTAAAAAAAACGGAGAACTAGTATCATACATGTAACAGCACTAAAATTTTGGGTACCCCTCACCCCCCTTGGAGGGACTCCCCCCTCCCCAACTCCTTTTTGACCCCCCTTACCAAAAATGACGCAATTTGTAACCGTTTTGATCAAAAAACACCGATTTTGACAATTTTTGGGGAAATTTTCGGTAAAAACTTGCCTAAAATTCACCAAAAAATGACTATTTTTTCGAATTTTGGCCAAAATTTTACTCCCGCCCGGGACCCCTCCCCCATTTTCCCCCTGGCCGCGACCCCCCCCCCTCCCCCGAGACCAAATTTTTTTTGTCGGTAGGTCTTCCCCTTCCCCCCAACTACATGTATGACTAGTTCTATGCAATCAAATTAATTTACTAATTAACAGCCTTTTTAAAAAAAGCCCGTACTTTCCAGCATACAGTCCACCACTTCTTCCTGCAACTGACTCTTGAGCATTTAGGGTTTTGGTTATGCTGTGCAAGGCGTCAGCCAAATTAACTTCACGGGTGACATTTTGAGCTTTCGTTATTTCATGGGTTATCAAGGAGCCTTGGGCCTCTTTTTTCTGGGCCAGGGCGAAAGCTTTTTGCAGGGTGTCGGGATCCTTATCAAGAACATATTCTTTCAAACTGATTGGGAGACCAGCAATAAATGCTTCTTTTATAAAATGGTCTTTCATTTCCGGTGGCAGGTTCAAAAATGCGGCTCGACCTAAGCGTTTTAGTTCTTGTTCAAAGTCAGCTAAAGTTTCGTTGAGCAGTTTGACGCGTCCTCTTAGTACAAGACTAGCATTTTGCTGGTTTTCGGGGGGAAGGAAGGCAGATGAAAGGGCCTATTTGAGAAGGGGGTAGGTTTGTCGTTGGTCCTGGGGGATATCTTTGCATTGCTCTAAAGCAAATTCTCGGAGATAAATAGGCAAGGTTTTGCACTTGATTTCGTCAGACCAGCATTGGCTAGAGGAGTATAGCTCAAATATATCTAGCCATGTAAAGTAAATGCGCGTTTTACGAGGTCAACATGGCGTTTGATTGGTGTTTTATTGGGGTTTTCAAGGCTTTGTAAGGTCAAGTTTTTGCCGTTAATATTGATTATGCGGTATGGGCCGTCCCAGCTGGTTGATAGCTTTAGTGAAGGAGGTAAAGACATACACGTCGCTTATGTCAAAGTTCGGGAGATTGAGTTTGTGGTCATATGATGACTTCCGGTATTTTTGGCCAGATTCTATCGCTTGGCCTGCTAGTTTCCAGGCTTACACAAATCAAGACAGTAGTCATCGTACTCCGCGTAGGGTGTTAGTGGTTTCGAGAGTACTGTATCTTGGGGTGTAATTGGATCTCGTCCGAACAGCAGAAAGTAGGGTGACTCTCGAGTAGATTCGTGCGTGGAGGCGCGGTACGCATACAGGATTAGGGGTAAGTACACATCCCAGTTATGCTGATGGGATGAACAATAATGGGAGAGCATTAATTAAGCAATAATTAAGGTTTTATTTTGACGTTCTACTTGACCAAGGGTTCGTGGTAGGTATGGGGTGCTAGTTAATTTCTTAGTATCCATTAATTTACAAAATTTACACATTTCTGTGACAGTTTCCGAAGTGAAGTATCGGGCGTTGTCTGATAAGAGGGATGGGGTTGGGCCATACCTGGCGACAATTTCATTCACAAAAATTGTTGCAATTGTATTTGATTTCGTGTCGGCCATAGGAAATGCTTCGCACCATTTCGTGAAACTGTCCACAAAGACTAGGATAAACAGATTACCGTTAAAGGTTAGGGGTAGGGGTCCAGCTACATCCACACATAGACGGGAAAAGGGGGTGGAGTCAATTGGTATAGGAGTCAGCGGGGCCTTAGGGGTAGGTAAGGGTGACTTTTTGAGGGAGCAATAATGACAAGCTTTGCAGTATGCTTTGATGTCAGCACGCATAGATGGCAAATAGCAACGACGTTGCAGATGCTCGTAAGTTTTATCGAATCCTTTGTGTCCTCCGCTGAGTGGTCTGTCGTGAATTTCGACCAATAGATCAGGTTGTAGACACTCAGGAACAGCTAATTTTGGTCGAGTGGGGTTGGTACCGATATAAAAAAGGGTATCACGTAGGACATACAACTGAGCCTGCTGTTTCATAATTTGCTGAGCGTAGGGATCACTGGGCAGGGATTTATTATGGAGGTATTTGCAAATGGGTGCTAGGAAGGGGTCCTTGAATTGCAGTTTGAAAATGTCATCGGGGGTCTCTATTTGGAGGGAGTGTACGGTACTGTGAGCCGTATGGGTTACTTCAACTCTGCTTAGCGCATCGGCATTAGCATTAGCACCAGGACGGTGTTTTATGTCCATGTCGTGTTCTTGTAGGAGTAGTGACCAGCGGGCCAAACGGTTAGAGGGTGTTTGGGATGTAAACAGCCATTTTAAGCATGAGCAATCAGTGTAAACTGTAAGTGGTGTAAATACAAGTAACAACAAAAATAGTTAACAGCCCAAACCACAGCAAGCGCTTCTTGCTCAACAGAGGGGTATTTCTGCTCATTTTTCAAGAGGGTTCTACTTGCGTAGGCGATAACTCGTTCGTGGCCGTTTTGAATTTGACTTAATATGGCGCCGAGTGCAATGCCACTTGCATCAGTGTACAGGGTGAACGGGAGGAGAAAATCGGGATAAGCTAGGATTGGGGCGGTAATGAGTTTCGAGCGTAGGTCATCAAAAGCCTTTTTGCAGTCTTCGGTCCATTGATATGTAGTATCTTTTCGTAATAGTTGGGTTAAGGGTGATGCTATTTTTGCAAAGTTTGAAATAAACCGCCTGTAATAGGATGTAAAACCGAGAAAACGACGTAACTGGGTAACTGTTTTAGGAGTAGGATAGTTTTGTACTGGGGGTAGTTTTGAGGGGTCGGGCTGAATACCGTTTCGGGAAATAATATGACCTAAGAAAGGTATCGATTCTCGACAAAAAGTGCATTTTTAGGTTTTAGTTTTAATCCGTGGTGACGCAGTCTTTTGAAAGGCCAACAGGTCTTTTTGGTCACGGAATTAAGTTTTCGAAAGTCTACACAAAATCGGTCGGAGCCATCTTTTTTTTACTAGGAGTAGGGGGGATGCACAAGGGGAAGTACTTGGTCGAATTAAGTCATGACTTTACATATCATCAATGTGGTTTTGTACACGAGAACGCTGGGAAACTGGAATTCGGTAGGGTCGTTGTTTGAGGGGTGTTTGTGTACCGGTGTCAAGGGTATGTTCGATTTTGACATTAACAGTTTTCCAAGATCGTATTTGTGGCTTGCAAAAACATCGGAGTGATTGCTGAGCAAGTTGGATAATTCAAGTTTTTGATCAGCTGTTAATATCTTGTCAGATTGTGTCAAATCAAATGTAGGTTTAGTCTTCAATGACGGTTGTTCATTCGTGTTTATTGTATGAACAGTGCACTGGTTTTCCAAAATGCTTAATGTGCCAATGCGGGCACCAGCTCGTAGTGTCACGGGAGCGAAGGTGGGGTTAACAAGTTGGGTGCGAATAAATCTGTTTGCGCCGTTGACAAGCGCTCGGGAGGAATATATATATATGATGAGTGTTGGGCAGGTTTGGGTTAGGTTCAAAAAATAAATCAATTGGAGCATGGTGGCTCATTGCACAAAGAATGTTAACTTGAACTCTAGCAGGTATTGTAATATCTCGGATCAAATGCGCAGACATATAATTGTTATAGTGACATCGTTTAGGAATGGCGGCTACGGGTGGGCCAAGGGGAATGGGTTCTCCAGCGATTGTCAACAGTTTGTTTTGAAAGTTTATAATCATAGGGCCAAATTTTGGCATTACGTCTGTGCCAATGACGCATAAGTGGGGCAGGTTTTCTGCAACATGAACAACGTGCTGCACTGTAGTAGGTCCAAGAGTTAGGGACGCAAGGATTGCACCGACTATCAAAAAATTGTGTCCTGTTATAGAACTGGCATTCATGAACGACGGGAAAATGTTAGGAGTGCTGTTAAGACACTGTTTGGCAACTAGTGTGATTGTTGCGCCAGTGTCAAACAGGGCCTTGATTGGTTTGCCGTTTAAGATCAGCGGGACGGTTGATTGAATTGGGTTAATGTGGGTTTCTTCCGGGACAGGGATGTTAATATTCGACACAATAACTCGTTTGCCATAGCCACGTTTAGTGAAGGATTGTGTGTTTATTGAATTATAGTCTTGGGGAGAGGAGGGGTATTCACATATTACCACAGCCGCACATTGATGAGTTGGCTGTCGTTCGTCGTTTTGATCAAGCGTCAAGTCTGGAGGGGGAGGGGGTGGCAGAGGTGGGGGGCTGTCGGAGAGATACAAATCTTGGTGTATTTCCGATTCTATATACGTTGAAGGGGCTCATGTAACTTGACGTCTAGAGGGTGGTGCCATTTCAAAGGCGTCTGGGTCGTGATCACGGTGATGTCTTGCGGGAACTACCTCACAACATTGTTTAGTCAGGCGTACACTCATAACGATAATGAACATTATTAGGCACAGTAAAACGGTGACATTTACAAGCAATTGCATGGGTCCATGTAGGAAGAAATCTCGGAAGGGTTACTGTACAGTTGCAAATTCTTTAGTCGCTGAAAAATTGTAAGCCCTTTATCGGCTAAATGAGTCGCACCTTTCGCAAAGTCAGAGATTGCATGTTCAATTACAGATGGATCAGTAGAGAAGGTTGATGCATAGGAAGCTAAGGCTTGTAGCTTGACTTTTAACTGATGCGTTTTCGCTAAATATTGTTGGAAGAGGGTCAGTTGGAAGGTAGCTTGGTCAGGGGAGGGAATTACTGGTGGGGAACTGAACGTGAATGAGATCCATTTGCCTTGCCATGCACGTTCGGCGAGCAAAGTAGATACAGAAACTATACCTTCGGTGGACTGCCATGTACGGTTAAAGTAAAGTCCGCGGATAGGGGATGGGCATGGTATGGTTTCTGAGTAAGGAACAAGGTCGGTACCTCCTACAGAGAGAAAATAAAGGGAGGAATTGAATAGGACTGGGACTAGTTCATAGCATGTGCGATTAAAAGCGTAGTCCCAAAAGACTTGGGTTGGGTTCAACTGGCAAGCAGGGCCAGACCAGGAGAGCTTCGCCAGAGAATTTAGCAAATATGTCTGTTCGGTTTAACAAAACACGGGCGCCTAGTGTGGGTTCAATTCGCTGGAGTTGGTGAATGATTTGTAGCTGTTGGTCGACCAGGTGACATATTGGCTAGCCAAACCTGGCGAAAGTTTGCAATTTCTGTTTCTTGGGTTTTGTATAATAAGTAATTTAGCTTAGCATTAATTGGGTCCGTTGCATTGCCGTATATAATTACCAGTATGGGGGTAGGGGTGCAAGTGTTCCCTTAGAGTTTCAAAAGTTACTCCAGGGTAACGTAAAACGAGTCCTTGGTCAGTTAGGTAGGTATATGGGAGGAGACACGGATGGGTGACTTGTCTAGTCAGAGAGAATGCACCCTGTATGGTGTCAATAACAATGTGACCGGCACTGATTTGGGTATCGTAGAAAAGCTGGTGTTCGAATGGGGGAATGGGGAACAGGTCGGCTGACTTCCAGATTGTAACGGTGAAGCCATCGTAACTAAAATTTGTTGTGCTAGTATAGTTACTGATGTTTCCTAGATTGCTCAGGAGGGTAGTTCCATCAATAGTAGCTATTGTGCCCATAGTTAGGATAAAATTAAGGGTTACGGTACATTTATCATAACAGCACCACTTGAATGCGGGGATATGAGACTTGTTTGTAGACCAAAGATCATCAGTCAGAGGTAACAAAGGGACGGTGCCGTATTTCTTTGTTGTCAGTGCCTGTCGACACGTTTGTTGGTCGATCGGTAGGTATTCAACATTGTCACTGACAATACCTCGTGAGCCTAAAAATCCAACGTGAGTACACGTTGTTGATTTCCTAAGTTGGCAAGATGCTGCAGGAATTTTTAGGGGTGCTGATCGAGGTAGCCATAGCTGTGCACGTTTGCGGGTGACGGGGGCAGGATTTGGAGGTGTACAGGTGATTTGGGTGCGCACAGCGATTGAGTGACCGCCAGGGGTTTGGTGACAAATTTGCATTGAGTGAGCGGTAACTTTGGGGATCAACAGCCAAAACAGTATAAGGAACAAGATTAGCGCAGCCGAATTAGCTGTTAGCAGTAGCCAAGTGATAGTCGAGTTTTGCTCAGTGTTTGTGGTGGCATTGTGTTCAACACTGGGGCAGGTAACCAAATTCAGTACTCGAGGGCTGCGGCGGAGTTGAAGGGAAGGTCCGTGACTACTTTCATTCGTCACATGAATTTCACAAGTACCATTGTCACTGTTTGACGTCAGTTGTTTGGTATCATTAGCGCTACTATCGGATTCGTCGGCTCGTTTTAAGACTGGCATAGAAGAGTCAATTGTGAAGGTCGGATAGTAAATAATGTCTTCAGGGCTGGTTTACTTCACAATCATAATATTGTTCATGGGGCTCAATATTGATAGGAGCGGGGACCGGCTGTGGTGGTTCTACCGAGGACAGGGAAGGGTTCGGGCAAGGACTACTCTCTTTGGGGTTTGCAGGGACGGTTGTGATTCCATTCATGTTCGGTCTTGGGTTGTACTGGTCAGTTTCGTCCTGGGTCATATCAGTATACAGTGAAAGAAAGGAATCATGAAATATTGATTCAGGAACTTCTGCTGTTGTCAGTTCTGGTTTGTTGGGGGTTGGGTTGTAGCTGTGACAAACTGTTTCTACACGATGTTGACTGGACGATCTAGTTCGGGGATTGTGGGAATGGGATGGAGCGGCCCTCGTTATGGACGTATACAAAGTAGGCGGTTCATATTCGTTGACATGTTTAAAATGACACAGGAGAGTAATAAATACAAGCTGCCACCTTTATTTGTTGACAGATGAGCACAATTTCTCGTGCCCACGATTAAACCATACGAAATATACTATGCACTACTATTGCTAATTTTGAGGAAGTTATGCGGTTATACGTGCTCTTTACTTAAATTTTTCACTTTCAAACCGTATGTTTAAATCTTTACTCGCCTGAATTTTGTATTTTTATGTAAAAATTTAAAGCTCTGGCACTGCAGTTTTTAATTTACACACCGTATAAATTAATTATTATTAGGCGATTTATTATTATTATTATTATTTGTTTATCTTAAGGTAGCGCTCAGCAACAAAACTCATGTTTGGCGCTCAGCTCATGCAATAAGTAGCAATACCACTTTAATTGTATATCAAAGAGACATCAAAAAAACTTATTTACAATACAGTTCAGCACTTTAATGTGAATGTGTCAAATTTTATGACCATGTCGAATTTCCTATTCACACTAATTTTGTCTTTGACCTAGCTCAGCGAAACTTCAACCGATTTTGATGATCTTGGTATCAATAGAAAGATCTCTCAAAAATCTAGACGTGATTGATCTTCGATTTTTCGTTTTTATTTTTGATTTTGCAAAAAATCGATTTTTCAAAAATCAGTCGTGTTTGATCGACTAAAAAAAGTGCTGCGGGCCAAAATTTGAAAATCGAAGAACTTTCACGTCTGCTTTCATATTCTTTCTTTCATTTTGCAAATTTTCAACTCAATCGCAAACGGCAGCTGGGACCCAGGTCCAAAAAAAGTAGTCGATTTCGCTACGCAAAAATGTAAGGTTTGCCCACACGTTTCACTTTTTCAAAAATTAGACCTTTCCTAGGACTGCATATTTCCGTTGAAAAAGTTACAAAAAGCCATACTCAATTTTTTAAGAAATTAAATCAAAAATTTGACATTTTCGAAGATTTATCAGCTTTGTAGGTTTTTCATTTTGCATTTTCTATTTTCACGGCTAAATAACTCAGCAAAACTTCAACGTATTCGTAAGTTTAATACATCAATTTAAAGCTAAGAAACCGCATGTTTTAATTATATGAGTAATCATTTTATATGGAAACAAAAAATTTTTTTGCTACGGCTACAAAATTGTCCAAAAAATTAAAAAAATTTTTTATCACAATATGCACATCAAATGAAAGCTATTTTTATTTTGAACAACTTTCCTTCAAGACATTATGGTCAAAAATGTCGCTGAAAAAAATTAAACGCCAAAGTCGGTTCCCCTGAGCGCCACCTTAAGCCTGGTTCATACTCGTCCCTAAGCGTTGTCCCTGCCCTTAAGCGCTGTCCTTGTCCCTGTCCCTAGGTGTCCTTGTCCCTGTGTCCTCATGCTTTGTCCCTGTCTTTAAGAAATGTCCCTAAGGTCTATAGGGAATGGCCTTGTCCCTGTCCTTAGAGGTAATCGATTCATACTCCTTGAGGACAAGGAAATAGTCTTTCTCACATGAACTAATGCTCAAACGTCATTGGATAATCTGCGTTTTGTTTAAAGTACCGTGAAAAAGTTATCAACCCTATTTATAGGCTGAAAAAAAAGAAAATCTAAAATTTCGAATATGGGATTTGAACTCTGATCCATAGGTTGAAAAGCAAAAATCATAACCACTCGACTTCCAAGGTATGGAAAGCGGTGCGCTAGAACATCTTTATGAACTTCTGGTATATTTCGGGTTGGTATAAAAATTGAAAACCAAATATTTTTCACGCAAATATGTGTTAAATAACCCAAAAATAACGATAGACTTAATACCGCAACATAAGCCCACGACATTCTTACACTACTAGTCGAGATAGTCCGTGATTGGCTGTTCTTCGTGTCACATGTAGTAACTGCCGTATTTTGATTGGCCCAGTTGCTTAGGGACAGGGAACAAGCAAAGACCAATGCAAAAGGGGCCTGGAAATATCAAACCTATATTTTCACTCGGTGAACCAAAACCTGCTGCGCAGCAGATAAACATTTGTGAGGTGGGGTTTTCTTAATTTTTTTAACTTAAATTTTCAATCCAATGGAAACGTGAATATTTGTTGTAACAGAGACAAAAGCAAATTTTTGTAAGCAAAGACTGTAATATTCACCCAAAAATATTGGTTAATGTGACATATTGACGTAATTATGTAATTTTTCAGTTTTTCGCTACTTTTTTATGTCTTGCATATCAGTACTGTTATGTATTTGCACATGCGGAGTGGTAATATATGTTATAGTTCGAATATAGTGGTGAACGTTCTTTTTTGAAAAAATTTCAAATATTTATCCAGCCCAGCATGCGGCCCGAATAGCCACCGACGCGGATCGGCTTGCGAAATTTTTTAAAAAAGAAACATCATCTACAAGAAGTGGCTGTCTCGTTAGCTTACAATTTCTCTGTAACTATGAATGTTAAGCAATTCGAGCTTGCCACAGCCACAGTGCATTGTGACTTCTGGTTCTGAGTCTACGTAGTTTCCATTACATAGTAAAACCACATACTTGTAAAATTGTGCCTGTGATGAAGTCCATTTAAAAAAAAATTGAGAAATTGAACAATTTGAAATTATGTGAGCATTAAAAAATCGAAGTGAGGCCTGTGTAATTTCAGACTCTGAGATTTGAGCAAAATGTATGTTTATTAAACAATCCAGAAGTCAATAATGTGTACGCAAAGTGGCTACATTGTGCATGTGTGTGTGTGTGTGTGTGTGTGTGTGTGTGTGTGTGTGTTCATGTATCACTTTAATAACAATTGCATATACAATTGAATTTTGTCTAGATAGACTCACGTTCACGCGAGATATGCAAATGAGCCTTTGTGTGTGTACTTACGTACGTACGTTGTCACCACAAACACACAATGTGAAGAGCTGGTGAACAGACGCAATTCTAGAACACACTTACGTTCACCTACACCCGCACAATCGCATTGATCAAAGCGCACACAAACGCACACACAACTCACTCTAAGTTACACGTTGTCATTCCGAACACCTCATTCTAAAGAACCCTGCTGCGCTGTGGCGCAGCAGGAAAAAGTAGAACATTGCTCAACATTGCTTAGGGACATAGGGACAGTCCTTATGGCTGCTTAAGGACATTCCCTAAGCTGCTTAGAGACAAGTATGAATCAATCGCAGCTTAGGGACAGGGGAAAGGGAAAAAGGACACCAGAAAAGTATGAATCAAACCCGCATAGGGACAGGGACATTTCTTAGGGACAAGGACAGTCCTTAAGGACGAGTATGAACCGGGCTTAAGGCTGAAACTTGTAAAAGGACTGACTAATTTATATGATATTAATATGTCGTGTTTGTGTAGTTTAATATATACTTTTAATTACAACACCTACACAGTACACTCAATATTAACAAAAGACAGAAAACAGTTAAGGTGGTAGTTCCAGATTAGCTGTTTTTTGATATATTTATTTATTATTTTTTACATTATTTTTTGTACACTTTTTCAGATCAATCAGTAAAATAGGATTAATTGACTAAACTTTTTCCAAAACAAGACCCAAAATTGTCAATTTACATTTTTTGATCATCGATGAACTCACAACTTAAGACTAGCTACTATATTTACTTACAGTTCAATACATAAGTAAACAGGGTAGAGTTCCTTCGCGGGCCGGTGGCGGGCCGCGGGCCGCGGGCCGGTGGCCGGCCGCGGTTTTTTGAGGGGTCGGCCCGGCCCGGCCCGTCAACATTTTCGGCCCGCGGCCCGGGCCGGGCCGGTGGTGGGCCGGGCCGCGGGCCGGGCCGGGCCGGTTGTGGGCCGCGGGCCGACAAGTAATAAAATTGGAAATTTCACAGAATGGCACAAAAAACGGTCAAAAAGGCTAAAAATTGTATAATTAGTCTAACACCATCTAACAAAGTAGCTCTTCCCTGAGCCTACCTATGTACATACTTTTGAATTGAATTTTCAATAAATTTCTAAATTTGTAATGTTTACACATGTATGACCACACATGTAGGCTAGTTGAGTGGGAATGAGGGGAAGACTCATCCCCAAGATTTGGTGCCAGGGGAGAGAGGGGGGTCCCATACTCCCACCAAGGGTAAAACAGGAGAGAAGGTCCCGTCGTGACCAAAACTTCCACCCAAAACTTAAAAATTTCGACATTTGTTGTTGGCACTTGAAGAAAAAGTAAAATTTGCCCCAGTTTTGATAGTTTTGGAACAAAGGGGGTCAAGAGTACTAATACTTTTACTTGTACTCAGGGAAGGGGGTCCCATCAAGGGAGGAGTACCCCAAATTTTAGTGCTGTTACATGTAGTTGGTTGGACTGTAACAGTCACCGTCGCTGGCAAAACGAACATACTAGTCCTAAAAAATGGTTCAGACACAAACTTGTGATGTAGTCTAAGCAAGGACTGCTACCTATATTCAAGCATAAATTCTAGGTGATGCTATGCAAACCTAAATCAACTAACGTAATTGTCATTTTATGTAGCTTGTTTCTATGCTTGTTTGTGCCATTTAGTTTGCACGTAAATACTCCGCCGTATTGTCATATGAGTGTTTATGTGTTTGAATTAGCGTATAGTCGTGTTTTTTTGAAAGTTTTGGCTTTTTTGGAAAAATTGGGCATTTTTTAAATTTGGCCCCGCCCAGCGCTCACCGGGCCGGCCCGCCCGCGGGCCGGCCCACCACCGGCCCGCCTGGCCGGTGGTGGGCCGCGGGCTGCGGGCCGGGCCCTGGGGCCGGGCCGGCCCGGCCCGTGAGTACAGAGGTCGGCCCGGCCCGCCAGCAAAGGTCGGCCCGGCCTGGGCCCGGCCCGCAAAATTTCCCTTAGGAAGGAACTCTAAAACATGGTAGCTAGTCTTAACGTTAGAATTTTCACAAAATAAAAAATGCTCTGTAAATTTTTGGCGCAGTTTAAGAAAATTATAGTCTCTTTATTTCATAATTTACAGAACAGTCTGCAAATGGGGGAACTGCGATTATGA
>JASANF010019295.1:0-30311 GCA_030248245.1 Trissonchulus sp. WLG1_4 | reverse complement strand
AGTTTTCTGTTTTTCTGAATCTTATGCTTTTTTATAACATACTTTTTGGAATTGTGCCTTATTTCAGGTGATAATGGTGCCAAAGCATCAGAATGTGTGCAATCAGAGGTAATTCGTTATTATAATAATGTTGTATAATGTATATAAAAGTTTAAATGGTTTAGATTTCTGAAAAATGTCAAACGTGTTGTCACCAATATTCTATATATCAATTTTAACACGTTCCAGAAAAAGCATGAAAAATCATTCTGGCTACGCCACTGACATGTGCCATTTTTTAGGAACGTAGAGCATTATTAATTCCATATTCAAGTTTATGCCTCTGGTTCCTTCACTTCTGGCTCTTCCAGTTCATCTGCTGTTTTAAATCTTAGTGTTGCATTGATATTTTTGTTCATTTTTTCAGAAACCAGTATATGCCAGCGTTCGTAAACGACCTGCGGAATCCACGTGTGTGGCCTGTAGTAAAAATGTTTTTATCATGGAACGGCTGATAGTTGACAATAAACTGTATCATAGGGCGTGTTTTCGCTGCTCTCGGTGTGGAAATGGACTAAAAATTGGCCTCTATCGTCAAACCCAAGATGAACCTCCTGTCTACGAATGTATCAAGCATGCGCATGAGCATCTTCCGGAACCCAGCTTGCAGTCGCAGAAACCGCCTCGACCCCCTGAACTTCCAAAACTTGCTCAAAAACGTGATAGTCAAACTTTATCCGATGAGGCGACACCTAGACCTTCCCAGCCGCCACCCCCACCCCCTGCTGGCCATGCAGTATCTGACAACCCAACGGCTGAGCCTGAATCAGTAGGTTTGCCAAAAATAGTCAATTCTGAACCCATTCCGCCGGCAAAACCACCAAGGGTGGCGTCTGAACTGACAGCGGCCGATTCTAACCCTGCCGAAGATGGAGATTCTTGCTCTTTTAAATCAATTGATGGATCTGATACAATTGAAGAGGATAAAATAGCTGATTCTAAAGCTGAAACTGATCCAAAAATAGAACCAATTGAATCGGTTGCTAATGAAGTTTCTGAAATAGCTGATTCTGGCGATAAATCGGCGCCGAGTCTAGTCGTGGACAATGAACCAGCTGAAACTAAGCAAACTGGCGAAACAGCAATCAGCCCAACTGGTTCGGAAAACAGAAAATCTGGACCTCCTGTGCCACAGAAGCCAGATTTTCTGGTGAAAAAAAGCATCGCAGATGACAAATCTTCCTCTACTCTTCCAGTGCCGCCTCCTAGACGAAAAAATCTGTCTGGAAAAAGCTCTCCTGCGTCAGCATCTAATACAAGCACGCCGAACATGAGTCGAAATTCCACTATCGGACGCTCGGGAGTGGGTGCGCCTCGCGCAGCCACACGATTAAGCAAAGTGAGGAAACAGCTGGAAATTGAGACCAAACAACCGCAAGCAGAAAAGGATTATACAGTGGAATACCCAGACGACTTGAATCCTTTTGGTGATGAAGACGAGGACAATTCTGAGGCGCGGGCGTCTCTGCAAACAGCCGAGCCTGAAAAAAGTAATTTAAGCAGACAGGCAACACAGTGTTTTTTGTCGTGTTGTAATGATTATGGTCTGTTATGCTTATGCAGCAACAGGAAACTGTCTAGAAGATTGTCGTATTTTATTAAGTAAATTTAACTAGTTTTATTCTCGAATGGTATGTAGTCAAATTGTGATGTGTGTTTCTTACTAAGTACTTTATGACACGTTTTTCTTTCCTCGTGGCTCAGTAGAATCAAACTTTTCATTTTGCTATGCAGTTTTTTCTAATTGTCATTGAAATTTTTAGACATTACATATTACATAACTAAAACTACTATAGTATTTTGTTGCAGTAATGGTGAAAAAGCCGAGTTACGACGATTCATTAAATCCATTTGGTGATGATGAAGGAAGTGACTCTGATTCGGACACAGAAAGCACCAAAGGCGACTCCAAGGAGGCACCTATGAGCAAAAGTGCTACGACGCTTACTCCGGTGATTTTTAGAGGTAAAAATTGATAATATTTTTAATTTAAAATCAATCTTCACGTTTGCAGCGCTGATCAAGTTTCGTTAATGGGTACGGTTAATCTGATTTTCAAGAATCGATTTAGTCTGGAATGGAAGATTTCAAAAAGCCAAAACTTTTTGTTTCTTATCTGGCCCTACCGCATAGATAGCTTCTGTGGCCAACTCGCATGCTTAAAATGTACTCTGATTGCTAGTAAATTATGCATTTATTCATTCATTCACTCATTCATGCATTTTTAGACCCTCCTGCTGGAAAAGCGACGAATTCCAGTCGCTCTAGTCTGGACTCACGCGCTAGCACGGAAATGTCAACCATGGAGCGACGAAAAAAGCGACAAGCGCCGCCTGTCCCAGCTAGACCCGATCTGGACACTTCCACAATCTCCCAACATTCCACGCCTGGCTCTGCCGATAAGCGTAAAACTTTCGGCAAGCGCAGACCCGCCCCACCTAGACCATTGCCTGTTAAACGAGATGTAATGCTCTTTATGTTTTCTTTTTATCTTTAGTTTGTCAAAATTTTGTTGAAAAACTAGGTTTGATGATGAGTAGACTTGTGAAGGAGGAGTAAGAATGTAAGAAACTTATGTAGCATGATCTAAGCAGAGTTTTTGCAGGATTGTGGTGACGTTTTTTGTAAGAATCAGAAGTATTTTTGCTTTTTTTGACCATTTTTGTACTGATTTGTATTAGTATTTTTTAGATTAAAACGGCAGAAAGACCAAATCTAAAGGAAATAATGAATGAGCTGAACGAAGTGGACCAGCGGCAGACAGACTTGGAACAACGTGCTCAGAGTATGGAAGGGCGACTGCGAGAATACATGCAAAATGACAGTAAGTGCATTTGAATAGATCTTGTGAATTATCTTCTTTGTCGAAAATTTCCAGGTTTTAAAACTACAGTATGATCTGTCATTTTTTTATTATTAATCACTGAGATCCTTTTATGCAAATTGCAAACTATGTGTATGAAAAACTGACACAAATCGATTAGATCGGTAGACAGGCATTTTTTCGGTTTTTATAAGTGGGGGTTTTGACTGCTGGGTGATCAAAAAACTGAGGTAATTATAAAAAAACTTCATTTCCATCTTAACTGTCTTTTAATTTGTGAATTAAATTGTCTACTAAAAAATGCCAGAATAACAAGGTTTTCAGTAATGTCTTTAAGTGTTGATTTGTCAACTTGCATGAAACGATGGATGAAGTTTCAATTGTCATGGTAAAACTGAATTTTTTTGCTAATCTGAATTACAAAACCCTTAGCAGACAATGATCCTATTAAGTTTTCAAAAGTTAAGTTATTAAGGGTTTACGAGTTGTTTTTTTAGGCGAATCTTTGGATGACTTAGATCTGGTCTCGGAATGGCTAGAATTGGTGAATGAAAAGAATGCTTTGCAGCGACGGGAAACAGAATTAATATACGTGTAAGCCTGGCTGTTGTTGTGTGCATGTGTGAAATGTTAGAATACGGACAGACTTAAGTTCTTATCATTTGCTCGGTAGCCTTATTTTATCTTTGACACGCTGAGTTTTTTTATTAGTTCGTTTGTCTTACTTTTTTGTCCGAACTGACACAAAGGCTTTCTCATTTTACATATCAGATAATGTTGCTGCTTGTCGATGGGTTTGTTTGCATCATTATAACCGTTCTTCGGCAGCGCACAATTTGACTGAGATTGAAGTACTGTAAAAAAACTGGGAGGCGACTAACCGTCGTTGATTTTATTGATCGACCGTTGAATCGACCTGTGCTTGAAAATAGATTGGGATGGAATGCATAAAGACAGTCAATCGTAAAGCCAGTCCAAGGCGTCTAATTGAGTAATTTAGTATATTGTAACGAAACATTCTACACGATTACATCGGTTAGAATGTTGCCCTTAGATTGCGTTGAAGAAGACTGAGCTTTTATGCATTCCGCCGTGAATGTCTGTTGATGATGAGACTCATGTAAAGTTGTGTGGTCGTTCATTGGTCAGTTAGTTCGTACTTTATACTTTTCATCTTATTTTGTTGTGCATGTTTTAGTCGACGAGAATTATATTTGGATGAATTGCACGCCGATATTGAATATAAGCTTCGATGTATTGCCGAGAAACCAGGTAAACCAGTGCTGTACATTTGTAGATTTTTTGAGTGGTTTAGCCTGTGATACAATAACCATTGCCATTCCTGTTTATTGACCAATCGTATTTGTTTTTATTGTTTTGTTATTTTATGGTATGTTCTCATTGATCAAGTTTTTTACTAAGTTGTGACGTTACTGGAGCTTACCTTGAACTTCTTGAGTTTAAATACGAATCAAGAATTAAACAGATTGAAACTAGTAATTATTATAAAAATGCCCTTTCACCAAGGTTAGCAGTGTGGGTAGAATAGGAAAGTTGGCTGATCTATAGCGGAAAAATGCTAATAAGCTTGTCAAACAGCCGGGACAAGTTTTGCAGCAGAATAGGGAAACTCAGCTTGCTAAATGAAGCGGACTAGAGTTGCGTCAGCATAGCAGTCACCCTGCGACACGTTAGTGCTTTCTGCACCCTATTCGCGCGAATAATTAGGAAAAACATTTTTGACGCTTACTAGCAGTCAGGTAGGACTTAGGTCAGGTGTATAGATTATATTTATAAAGTATTTATATTCTACAGATATATACAGGTATTTCATTTAAATTTCTACATGCGCAATCTATTTTCGTTTTGTATATAGACATCTTTCCCGAAAATTACAAATGAGTAACGGCGTATTCCAACTTAACATTGTAATTATTAGACATTAACTACTAATATTCAATACGAATCATAAAATGTTACAAATACAATACATACAAACCGTATAACTCTAGTTAATACAAATAACTGTAGAATTTATATTAGCTTAAACTACATTTACATATGTATGTACGTAACAATAAAAATGAATGGCGATAGATATTATATTATGGATGAACAATTATTTCTTCTGGACATATATAGCTTGTCTAAATAATAACATCAAGAACCAATGAAGTATATACACGGCACTTTCCGGCAACAGTGCAGCTGATGATAATGGCTGATTAATTCGCGCGAATAGGGTGCGGAAACCACTAACGTGTCGCAGGGTGACTGCTATTCTGACGCAACTCTAGTCCGCTTCATTTAGCAAGCTGAGTTTCCTTATTCTGCTGCAAAACTTGTCCCGGCTGTTTGACAAGCTTATTAGCATTTTTCCGCTATAGATCAGCCTACTTTCCTATTCTACCCACACTGCTGCCCTTGATGAAAGGGCATTTTTATAATAATCCTATTTCTTTTTCCGCTGCAGCCATTTTACTTGCCGACGCGAAAGATGACACTTGAATTGTATATTTGTATGAAAATAAAATATTCTGAAAAGTGATAGTCGCGCATGTGTATGGTGCACTACCTACTTATGTATTTCTACAAAGCCACTAACAGTATATATATATATATATATATATATATATATATATATATATATATATATATATATATATATATATATATATATATATATATATATATATATATATATATATATATATATATATACGCAATTGGCCTGTTCGTATTTGTTATTATTTTTTGGGTTTACACATTATTTTTGGTCAAAGTGACGTTCTATTCGTGTTCGGCAACTCAAATTAACGTTTTTCACAGTTATTAAAAAAATGAAAATATTCACAAATTTGGTCAAATTGACCATTCTGGCACTTTGCTAGGGCTACCAAACTGGACCAGTGCACACCACGCGGACCAAACAATATCAACTAACAGCCCCAAGCCTATGTATTAAGATACACCAGAAATACAGAACAAGAGGTTATCCATAAGCGCGTTATACATTGAGAAAATGATGAAAATTCATCTTTTCAACGGTATCACAGGGGGTGCACCAGCACTTTTTTGGAAGAAAACCATAATTTTTCGTCAAATTAACGTTATAATTGCGTTCAGCATCTCAAATCAACTATTTTGACTGTTTCTCAACAAAACTGACAAAATCCGAAAATTTGGTCAAATTGACCATTCGGGCATTTTGCCAGGGGTGCCAAAGTGAAACAGTACACAACAAGTAGACCAAACAATATCATGGGATACCCCTGCGACCATATATAGAGCTCCAATAGAAATAAACAACGAGCGGCTATCCATAAAAGCGTTATACAGTGACAAAGTCATGAAAAAACATATTTTCAAGGGTGTCAGTTGGTGGTTACATCAGTTCTGGCTACTAGGTAAATCTGGCAGCAAAATTTATAGCACGTTGCAATGCACCGTATAGGGGTTTATATTCGCATACGAAATTACAGACCTCTATGTATAACCGTTTTGGCTGCACTGCCCGTAGGTAGACTACCCCCCTAATACACGTAAATTACCTTCCGAGCCCCCTACCTAGTGCTATAGTGGCACGATCGATTCCAAAATAGCAGATGCACTTCAACCCCACTACACTACCATGCATGCAAAAGATCAGACCTGGACTATTTGCGTGACGTCTCAAAAGCTGGCACATATTTTTACCGGACTTTGCCATTTTTCGAGGCCCAAAAAAAGGGGTTTCCCCCCTCCCAGCAGAGCCAAAACGGCAAAAGCCTAGAACACCATTTTGCTAATGCCTCTATTCCCAACCAGATTTAATATAAATAGCACATAAAAGTGCCCCGCCAACGTGTATTTCTTGAGATTTGCGACCGGGAAAAAAAAGACGGAAAAATCCGAGTTTGCGGGAGACGATTTTTCATATCTCGGGTAATACCCAACCGATTTGCCTGAAATTTGGCCAGCATGTAGCCGACCCCCAGGCAAGTACACACACCAAATTAAAACAGATTTGCTTGCATAAATTTTTAGTTATTAAAAAATTTCAGTTTAAAATTTCGCAATATGGTGTGTGGGTCCTATTCTAGGGTTTGGCGCTATCGCGCCAACCCTGATAATTAAGGGGTTCCGTTCAGTGTTCTTACTTCTCAGTCAAAAGTGCATGTAAAATTATCTGCTGATACCTAACTTACAGAATCGGAGAAAACGGCAGAAGATTATCGACTAGAAGAAGCTATGTTGACTCGACTGATTGAAGTGGTGGATGAGAAGAATTATTTGGTGGACAGTCAGGAGACGGAACGGCGCCGACAGCTGGTGGAGGACACGGCCACTGGCGAAATACATGACAAGATTAGCAGTAAGGCTCGATTCATACTCAATATTGAATATGCCGTTCAGTCGGTGGCCATATTCTACCAATGACGAGCGCCTGCAAAATTAAGAAACAGTCGCGACACTAACACTGTTTAAGGTCAGATTGTGGCGAGTTTTTTTCCTAATTTTGCCGGCTGAACGGACATACGGTATAGGTATGAATCGACCGTGATAGTAAGTATGCGAGTATTTTATGACCGTCTAGACTTTGCTTTTCTGTAACATCAGTATGAACTATGAAGGGAGCTATTTTACATTTTTAAGTAAAATTTAAAGTTATAGATTCTGTAAAAATTTTGAGCATTTATGTACGACGTGTTTATTGTGCGCACAAAAATATTTTGGGAAAATATTCCTTTGTTTTGAAACTTTTTTGTTTGATATTATTTTAGAAATGAAGTCTCATGAGTTGGAAGATAAAGACTCTGAAGCACAGCAAGATAAGAAAAAGAAAAAGAAACGCTTGAAGTTGCGACTGAAGAAGGTCAAGAAGAAGCTTGTTGAAAGTACGCCTTTATATCATCCTTATTTATATTAAGTGTGATTGTTGAGCACATTTTTTATTTTTTCTGTTTATTTGCTACCGTTTATCTGTTGTTTTATTTATATTATAGCCTTACACTGCATTTTATTCTGTTTAAGCCTATGTCATAGTTGTCAATTTCCGTAAGGAATAATTGTTTTAAAAAATGTTGAAAATGTTAAAAAAAGTGCGAGAATCTGTTGAAATTGCTCAAAACTGACACTTTAGTTCGCACAAAAAACGCTGCCCACTGGAGCGAATCATTTTAGTTTAAAGGTAAATAAACGACAACAGGGTTTGTATGTCAACTATGGCCCTGGCATTGTCTTATTGCCAAACTTTTGGTCACAATGGTGTTGTTAACATTATCCAAATTATTAGGAAGTATTCTGTATCATGTTTTTTAACGGCTCGTTATTAACTGACAGCTTTATATTTTTTAAGTTTTGCATTTTTTCGGTCATTTAGTTTTATTTTAGTTTTTGTCATTAATGAGTTCTCTGAAATGATTTTTTGTGGTTGCATGCAAGTTAGCATTTGTGTTTTGTCGTTGGCTTGCTTTATCTCAGAGTAAGAGGATAAGACTGCCATAATTACACGTCTGTTTCTAGGTTGTGACCCAAGTTTGAATTCTCGTTTAAAAGTGGTATTTGGTACTCAAGTTTAAAAAAACTTCAAATCTGGCACCTGATCAAGCACACCCTTGTGTATTGTGTTTTTAACTGGCTCAACAAGAAGCGTGTTCACACACACACACACACACACACACACACACACACACACACACACACACACACACACACACACACACAGCTCAGTCTAAGAATCACGTGTAGTCATTATTATTACAATTTTTTATTACTACACTCTGTTTCAGCAGAAAAGAATATCTTTAACTGATTATAACATTGACTGGTTTACAGTGTATGCATTTTAGCGACTCAGTAGTCGTATATACGTGAATTCTTTGTCACTCAACGCAAAAACGAGGCACTGCTAAGTAGACTGGTTTCCATTAAGTCCGGTTCATTCATACTCGTCCATGACCTTTTTTTTTTTTTTTTTTTTTTTTTTTTTTTTTTTTTATTTTTTTATTATTTTTTTTTTTTTTTTTTTTTTTTTTTTTTTTTTTTTTTTTTTTTTTTTTTTGGGCTATTGCCTTGCCCTCTGATACTAGTTCTCTTGTCCGCTCCTCCCGTTCCAGCCTGATCTTTTCTCCAGAATGCCTCGTCCCCCCCAAAGGCGAAAAATGAGTGCCAGACGGTTCTAGAGGTGGTTTTTCTTGGAATCTGTCCCGGATTTCTTGGTTATTCTATTTTGTCCCTGTGAATGAGAGCCTCGGAACCCAGCTTGGAAGGGGCTGAGTAGGGTTTGGCTTTCCAGGTAGTAGCTTAGCCTGTCCTTGATCATCCTCTCTAGTATCTTGCAGATATGACTAGTTAGGCTGATAGGCCTGTAAGACCATGACCTTGTCCCTATGGTTTTGTCCTTAAGCGATTCCAAGAAAACTGCCCGGCCAAATAAGCAAACTTTTCGCGTGAATAAAGTATTGGTATCTTGCAGATCCTCTGCAAAAAATTAGCCGAAACGCTTGTGTCAATTCTTCACAGCAGCCGAACAAAATTTGTCCTTGTGTCCCTGTGTCCTTAAGGAGTATGAACCGGGCTTTAGTCCGGATCATACTTGTTCTAAAGGATCTAGGGGCGGTGGCGAGGACAAACTATATTGAGTTGAAGTGAAGAGTTTACAGAATTTTTTTTACTAATTTGTAGCATGAACACTGAGCGCTAGTCTTTTCTCGAAAATTATTCACGCAAAAAATTGGACTTGTTTTGCAATTAGAAAAAATTGAGCAGACATTGGAAGTTTTTTCAGACCAGAAACCATAAGGATAAGAACGGGTATGAACCGGGCTTTATTCTAGAGTGGCGAAGGGGAAGTAGTAATTTTTTGTGTCGTAGTTTAGTCTTTATATGTGGGGATTTGTTAAGATGTTAGGTACTTTAAACTTGTGAAGCTAAAAAATGCTTTGCTTTGAGACTTTTTAGTTTTTGTGACAATTTTTACTTCTTATAAACTTAAGAGTTTAAAACGTATTGATGTATATAATACATAGAACATGCAGCAACATAATAATAAAAATTAGACACATTTGGCAGTTTTTGACTTATTTTATAATAAATGCAAACGAGTGTTTCGCTCATATAGCTTTTGTGACGTTAAGCTAATAAATAATAATAATAAATGTTTCATGACTAAACTCTTAATGAATCCTCGCACAATGTGTGCTGTGTTTTATTGACTTTTATGTGATACAATTAGCATTAATAACTGTGGATACTTTCAGGTGCGGGTGATGGGTGAATTTCCACTGTGTGTGCATTTATTCAATCACTGATAACATTCGTTTTGTGGACTTCTGCCCGAGCTTTCGATATTTTATCGTTATAAACTATTCAAGTTTGGATTAGCGTTAAAGGTTAAACTGATTTCAGTGAGCAATAATTGCTGCTGATGAAGGTAAGTTTGGGAGGTAAATATTATTGTTAGAACCTTCTAGTTTTTAAAGTTAAATTATTTAGTACTCAGTATAATTCATGATTTAGTCATCAATGTTTAATAAAGTTGCAAATTGCATAAAAGTCGTATTTGATTTTAATAAGCCAGATTTGTTTGGTGGTTTCGGTGGTAACTTTAATCAGTAAACTGAATCAGTTTAATTCATCATATTAACCTTTTTTATTTTTATTCTTTTAAGTTCTGCGTTCCTATTTTCACAAGAGAACAATATTTTTTGTTAATATACATTTGTCTGAATCGCTAGATTTTACAAACCCAAGTAAATCTCTCAAGGTGGCGTTCTGAATAACCGACTTTTGGCGATTGGGCGATTTTAATATACTATGCCTATTATTACCGATAAATTTTTTTACTTAGGTTTTCGTTGTTTAACTCAAGAACAAAAGTTGTTTAGAATTAAACAAGCTTTATTTGATGTACATAACGGCAAATTTTGTTAAACTTGAAATTTCAATCTGTTTCTTAATGGGAAAAATCTTGAAATCTTTATACCAAAAAATTCTATATGGCTTTTGGTACTTTTTAAAACAATGTTATGTAGCTAATTGCTAGTTACAACTTTTCAACAAGTCGTTTGTGTAGGCAAACCTTTCGAAAAAAATTTCCAAAATACGTTGACCAACATTGACAAAAATACACTAATTTTCAGATTAACTTTTCGTTAGCTGCTTTTTGGCTTCTGGAACTTTTCTCAACGGAATTTACTATACAAAAATTAGCTCTATTTTTTGGAAAATACGTATGTGTGGGCAAACTCCAGGTTTTTGAATTTCCGTTATGGTGCTCATTTTTTTAAGATTACTGTCAGCTGCAAAAACCGATCTAATTTAAACTTTGCATACGGTTAAAACAGACGTATATGGAGGCGCCGAACTTCTTGAATTGTAATTTTATGATTTGCCTCAATATGACAGGCTTTTTAAAACGTCACTTTCGATAAAAATTAAAAAAACTGAAAATTTGTCGCTACTAACTAAAATGCGACAAAAATGGCACCACGGCCAGATAATTGTCTTTAACTTAGCTATTGATTGTTAAATTTGGTTAAGGCACCGCTGAGCTACGTCGTTTCAAAAATTAGACAAATTTTGCAAAATTTCAATTTTGATGTCGTCATAAAATTTGCTAAAATACTCCCAGAAGTTTCCAACTTTGCAAAAGGACGTGTCTGGTGTCTGTCTTGGCTGCACTTGAGCAAAAAACTTCGTATTAGCAAGAAAAGAAAAGTTATAGCAATTTGATTTATTGGAAGTTACTCAGAGCGCCGCCTTAAGGTGGCGCTCCGAATAACTGGCTTTGGGCAGTAAAAGTTTTCAGTGACGTTTTCAGGTCTTTACTCTCGAAGAAAGGTTGTTCAGCAGCGAATTAGCTTTCGTTTGATATATGTAACGAACGTGTAGTTTTGTTGAATTTATTTTTTCACCTAAATTTCAATATGGCAAATCCTTAAAATCGATTTTCCAAAAATTCTATATGGCTTTTGTTACTTTTTACAACGGTATCCCGTAACGAATAGGTGACTGCAACTTTTTAAAAAGTCGCTTGTGTAGGCAAACCTTTCTAAAAAATTTCCAAATTACGTTGAGCGACATGGACAAAAGTGCACTATTTTCAAACGACTGTTTCGTTAGCTACTTTTTGCTTTCTCTAACTTTTCTCAACGGTTATTTGCATTAAAAAATTCGCTTTATTTTTTGACACTGTCGTTTGTGTGGGCAAACCTCAGGTTTTTGTGATCGGCAATAGCCATTTTAGTTTCGTGATAGCTCTCCGCCATGTCGTTTTTCATTGGGAAATTTGCTTAAAAAAGTTAGAAAATTATGTGGATGCAGGTGTACCTTCTTCGAAAATGTTGATTTCTGTTTTTGGTGAAACTGTAGCATTTTTCAGACTGACTAATTTTGGAAAAACTAGTGTACTTTTACTTTTTTAGCCAAAACAATTGAATTAAAATCATGATAAAAGATGCACCTCGGCAACATAATTACCTATAGTTTAATCTATAGATCGTAAAATTCGAACAACGTTTCGCGCAGTTATGCCGTTTGGAAAATCGTGAGCATTTTGCGAAAATAGAAATTTTCAATCGGTCATAAAAAATTAGAAGAAGCCAGCAAGAACGTGAAATTACTCAAAAACCGAGCTTTATAGCAGACTTTAATGTTTTTACACGAAAATTATTCTAGCTAGAACCCATATATGTACACGGGGTCTCGGTCTGTGGGGGGCTTGTCCCGGAATTCTCGAAATTTTAGGGGGGGGCTTGTTCCGCCGTTTCGGGGGCTTGAGCGGACAAAAACGCAAAAATTTAGAATTACTGCTAAAAAAGTGGACATTTTCGGCAAAATTTAGCTATTTTTTCGCTTTTTGCTCATTTTAGAAGCATTTTACGGCGATCTACGGTAAATTTTGGGAGTTCGGGCACCTTTCTTTCGGCGTCAAGGAGGGGGGCTTGTCTTTGTCTCGGTGGGTCAAATCTGAGGGGGGGCTTGTCCCGATGTTTCAAATCTGGGGGGGGCTTGCCCCCCAAAACCTCCCCCCCCCCCCATGTACATCTGTGCTAGAACCTACGTCGACTTATAAGATAATGTCATGGAATTTATTCGGTGTGCCACCGTAACACATTCGCTTACTTACCGGTTATATATTATGTATTTATAATGGCTCATCAGCTTCCTGAAGGGTTATACACAAGCATTTATAACAGGATTTGTTTATTTATTAGTTTCCATGCTAGCTACTTGAAGAAGTGAGCATATTTTGTTACGTACAAACTATCAATTTTCATGCTTAGAGACCAGAGAGGGAGATCAAATTTTGCTTTAGTTTTTTCACTCTGACTACTTGGCGTTGCATAGCTTCACTTGTGAATTTGAATGTCAAAACCAAAAAATAGTGATCGTCTTTTGTCTGGTATTTTTTTAAATGGTCATTGTTGCATTAAAACTGTAAAAAGATCCTAAATTAACGGTTCACATTTGATAAGAATTTACCTTCCACAGCTTCTTTTTTTGTTTTATTCCAAGCCACTTTCGTTGAAAAGTTGTATATATGTTTTTAAGATAGCGGTTAAACTTCATTTTTTTAATCTCGGTCGTTGTCACATACGTTGTATAGGTGTTTGTCATTAATGTTTGCCATAGGTATACTGACTGCTGAGGCTGTGTTTGTGCATGTTGTTCCATGCGATATGTTGTGAGGTTCAGAGCTGTTTTTTTCTGCTTTTAGGGTAAATTTAACAGTACCTCTACTCTAGCTATTCTGGAAAACAGTAGATATTTTAAGGAAACTTTAAATTTTGTTTCGGTTTATACCGTGAAGAATCTGCTAACTGATTAAGGGGGCGCTATAGGACTAAAGGGTTGGTCTTCAAGTGATAAATTTAGACTTTTATCGTTTTGAAGCACATTTGCTCAGAATCAGAAGTGTAAAAGTAAGATTTGGAAACTTGCCAATTTTATATTTTTTGATTGTGCATTGTGTTAAGACAGCAAATATTCAAGTCAGCAAAAATAGTAAGGTCGTCAGCTACAGTTTATACAGCACGAACGAATATATGTATTACCTTTAGTATCACTCTGTCTTTTGTACTTTATGTACTTTCCGGTTCCCGCAGTGCCCCTTTAAGAGTCGCCACTCTTTTTGCGGAAAACCTTATCAAGACGTAGGTATATATGCATAAAATTTTCGTATGAGTTGCTGTTCACCTGCTACTGTTTGCGGTATGTCATCGTTTTATTATATTCTTGTTCTTTTCTTAAATTATTGTCTATTATTGTTGTAGCAGTATTATTAATATTTCAATTGTCACGTTTTGCATTTTTCAGTGTTTTGTTATAGAATTCAGTGATTGAACAAATCTCGAATTTTATCCAACAGTATGAAAAAGAATTCAAAATACACATTTGACTGGTTCAGTCTCTTCACAGGCATAATTTTATTCGATACTGTAAGAATGAAGGTTCACTTCAGCATTTTACTACTTGTCTACTTGACTTGTGTTCTTAAAACGCACTGTTTATGGGAATCTTTTTGAGTAAATGTGCAATGCAATAAGCGGTGGTGCTTGGCTTTTATAGTTTTGTTAGGATGTTAGTTGTATCGTGTCAAGTTTTTGTGGCCTGGATAATTGGCACGGTGACAGTGGACTTTTACTCTTTTCTACCTATACTTTTCTCCTATATTTACTGTTGAAAAACTAACTGCAGCCATGCAGTAGTTGTTTTCACTTTTAACTGAAATCTTTACTTCGGTGCGTTTAATACCAATCCAATGATCAAAAAATGAGTAAAACTAAATCACTAACTATGAACTCATGTGCCTTTAAATAACTGTTGAAAAGTATGGGTATGAAAATGAATAATGTAGTGAATCTGAAAAATGACAACTGTATTTATTGTCATAAACTGATAGCTATTTATTATACACAAGTTTTTGTTTAGAATTAGAGTTAATTTTATTTTTTACCATTTTTTAGTGTGTTGTTGGATGTGGCTTGTGCAACTGCAGTTTTACCTACCTACTTAAAATGATGTGCTATACTTGAATGGTTTTGATGTGTGATTTTTGCAATGCTTAATAAACCAAATTTCTATTTTTTGTGAGGTAGTGCATTTAAGGTGATTTTGTTATAGTCGGTTAAGGTGGTAGTAACATTTTCGACAGTTTTGCAGGAGTAAAACTTGACAACTTACGATTAATTTTCAATCAATAATAATAGTACGCATATTAATTTAAAAAAACTATAAACTATTATGAGATAAATGCTTGCTAAAATAGCTTGAAAATATCAATTTTAATTTTCACAGAAAATATTTTTCAGCCAGTTACGACAATTTTTTGTAAATTTTATGTTTAGCTAAGCCAAAGTAGTAGCTAGTCAAAACGGCCTTTTATTAGAAAAAGAAAAAAATGACACACGGGCATGTCAAAAACCTTCAATTTAGATACCAAAACTTATCTTTCCACGTTTCGCTTTTTGAGATTACGTCACATTTATGTAACGTTTCTTTTTGAACTATAGTACGTTACACGAAAGTCCGCAAAACTTGACAACTACTAGAAGGCTTTAGTTCAAAATTTGGGATAAATTGGCACACATATGTGTCTACCTTAAGCTAAAAATTCAAAAATTTTCTTAGCTTAAGTTTTGCTTTACATCAAATTCACTCGCAGAGTTCTGTAGAAATGTACTTCCGTGGACTAAATCTCAAGTCTCGATGTTGCAATCTTTTCATGCGTTATTTTCCAGGTTTTTTAGACAATTTCTGATGTGTCAATTTTTTTATTTGTTTTAATCCAGCGTGTTGCATGAAATAATTAAAATAAAAAATTTGTATAATTTCCAAAATTCGAAAAAAATCAAATTTGAAGGTCCGTAACTCATTTGCTACATCATATAAATGCACCAAGCTTAGCATTAAAACTTACCCTGTCTGTAGTTGTCTATGTTGGTGCATAGAATGAAATTAGTTGAAATTAAATTGTCAATTGTCATTAAACTGTCAATTTTACAAGAAAAACATGAAAAAATTGCAAAAAAAATGCAAAAATTCACGAAATTCAACTACTTTGACAGTGTCTGCTGACAAGCTTGTTACAGATTTAAGCTAAATAATGTGCATAAGTGTAGCTTTAGTCAAGTTCTTTAACGTAAAAAAGACAGCTACGAATTTTATTGAGTCAATCAAAAGTTATAGCCAGTTATAACAAGCAGCAATTTCATGCAAATTTTTTTTAGTAATTTTTTGCTGTCAAAAATCAGTACTTACACTAAGTTTGTCCCTGCCGCGCAAAGAATAATTAAATATTTTACAAAAAAGATTTGTCCTGAAATCTCAAATATTGGAAAGCTTTTACCTCCAAGACCTCCACATGTATATATACCTCCACCTGGGGTTTTTTTTCGCTGGCAAATTTTCGCAATTTTGCGAAAAGCTTCAAATTTTTTTCGCAAAATCAAAATTTTTTTTGCAGACTTACTTTTGTTTCTTAATGCAGTAGATTTTACATTTAAATGTTAATAAAACATTATTCCGTCTGGACAGGATTAGGACTGACGCAATTTTTACTCTTTTTGGCCAAAAGGCAACGATTTTGACATTTTTATTTAAATTTATGGAGCCGTCTTGAGAATTTTGTGTAATTTTTCAAAATTTCCACAATCGATGCTCAGTCGTAAAGAAAAGAAGATTCGGCCAATGACCAAGTTAGGCCTGAAAATGCTAACATTTTGAAATATTTCTTAATTATGTCACCACCGACCCCTATTATACTGTCTATTATTATTACATGCAGTTGGTGTGATGATATATGGAAGAAAATGTGTCCCATTTGCAGTAACTAGAAACATCAAGGCACAAAGTTGCACGAGTCCGGACCTAGAGAATCAAAAAAGTCGAAGAAATTATTAATTTTTAGGCCAAATTTGGTCAATTGGGGTCGTATCGGAAATATTTTCCGACTAAACCACAAAAATTAGCGCATGGACCGTACGAGTTCATCTCTACCGCGTCAAAATTTTTTCGCAATTTTGCGAAAAGGTTTGAAAATTTTTCGCAATCTTCAATTTTTTTTCGCAATTGCGGACGTTTTTGCGAAAAAAAACTCAGACCTCCACTCTCTACATCAATCTTTATTCAAGTCAAAGTTGATGTAAAAATTGAAGCAAATTTTGCACCATGTATATATCATTATTTTTTCTCACCAGTAAAAAATCATTTAAATTCATTGATTCAATAATGATTGGTTAATGAAATTTTATTCCAAAGTTGTCTTTACGATAACGCTACTACATATACTTTTGAGATAAAAAGTCAATTTACACATTAATTGGTGAAACATAGATTTTATTTAAGGGCATGTTTAAATGGTTTAATTGTTTGAACGTTTAAACGGTTTGGAACCATTTAACTGTTTATAGGTCCAAAAACGGCGGCCCTTTAATGCTTAGTCTTACTAAACGTTTAAAAGCGAGGGAACGTGAAACGTTATCCGAAAACGCTTATATATTTATCGCTTACGCTTTAGTATCGAAAAAACATCGTTTCAGCTAAATAAGAATGCACATCACCTACATGTATATATACTGTATACGCACACGTAACATACATATCACATAACATACAAACCGTAAGGGTGTATCAGAGTGAAAACCCAATTTTTGAAAAATGTTGACAATGATGTCCACTTAAATTTCAGTATAACTGCTGAAAAGTCTCTTTTGAGTGGCTGTAGACTGTAGAGCTAAATGTTGTTTGATGTCGCATTGGTTGATTCTAAGTATATCTAATTATTTTCTGTTAATTTATTACGTCTCAAATAATCAAAACAAATGCTATCGAATGTTGCCCCCGACCCCTACTCAATACTTGCCATACAGGTGAACGTGAAGAATCTGCAGGTAACTGAAGCTTTCGTTGAAAAAATATATATGCGGTTTTACAAAAGATTTTTTCTTTAGTTATGTTTTGGCTTCTAAACAAATGTTGGTAATAAAATATAGGCAATTGTAAAATTGTTTACACTTTTGCTTGGCATTTATGAATACAAATTCGGGAATGGAGGGGTCCACATTTTAAAAAACATGAATTTTTAAATAACTGTTTACATTTTGACTAAAAGATTCAATTAAACTATATGCAATATGCACATGACTTGTATACAATGATTGAAGTAAAAACAGTAATATTGCACTACTGTTTTAACCATTACTTCTGAACTTTTAAAATAAACCCCCCTCAAACAAAAAATTTAACACGTAAATCATGCCAGCTGCTTGATGGCCAGCTTATGCCAAAAAGCAGTATAAAGACCTGCCGCCGCTGAGGCGGCGGCAGGAAAAACTGTCGAAAACGTAACTACCACCTTAAGTTAAGTTTCTTATATGATCGCTCTCACTTTTACTATATTCTGAACTCATGGCAAGTGTTGTCATCCTCATCCATGGCCACAGTGTTGGAAATAATAATGCAGATACCTGGTAAAATGCTGTCAAATCAAATGTTTGGCAAAAATTAAGCTATGTGTAAGCTGTTACAGTGAATGGTAGGTAATTTTACTAAGCTTATTTTTTGTTATTTCACATACATCATTATGGCTATTATATTGCTAGTATGCATTGCTGTAAAGACGTTGATTTTACCTGTTTGCAGTGTTCCAGAATGGAGCACAATAAAACCCATTTTAGAAGCCGATTTTACTGAAATTACAGATACTTATATTGCAAATCAGCAGAAACAATTGAAAACTTTGGAAAGTCTTATAACATACTTCAAGCAAGATAAAGTTCAAACTGAAAACGAAGGGTTGATGTTGTCTAACCCTGTGTCTGCTTTTAAAGTGATCGCCAAAATTGTTAACACATGGACTAAAATTGAACAAACAATTCTTGACGAAGGTGCCCAAAAATTCGCTGATCAACTGCAAGACTTTCTGAAAGCTGTTGGACCCGAATTGGAAGAATTCGAACTGAAACAGGCCACTTCAGAAGTATTAGCTTATCAGCATTACCGTAATCTTACAGCAGCTGAAATAGCCAATGGGCTTGAGGTGGACGGCATTTCTAGTGAACCAATGACATTTGATGAATGCTATGATGTTGCAAAATCTGCGGAAGCTGACGGTGAGTTTGATACAATGTTAGAATGGTTGCTAATTGCTCCACTGCAGGAAAAACAAACAGAATTTGTAGTAAGTAGAACCACTGTTTCCGATGCCGATTATTACAAAACTTTGGCATACGCAAATTTCAAGAACAATAAAGTGAAGAAAGCTATTAAAATTGTGAAGAAAGCTCTTGCCATAGACAGAGTTGATGTCAAGGCAAACACGGATTTGAAGTTTTACAGGAAAGCATTAGAAGAAAAGCAGCGAAAAAGCCTGAAACTTGTTTAAAAATAAACCAATAAAGATGAAACAAACCGTATTGTCTAACCAGAATTAGCACGGTCACATAGTGTCCGTGTAACATACTGTTAATTTCGAAGGCTGCCAAGTGCTAACTGCTAACCGCATGTAAAGGCCTATTCCCACGAGGGCGCATACGCACGCTTGCATACTGCATTGGGTGAAATAATGCAGCAGGCAGTGTGAAAATAGAATGCGCCATGGCGTACGCCATGCAATGCGCCCGCTCATGTGCCCTCGTGCGAATAGGCCTTAACTAACGATCAGTAGCCCGTTTCAATAAACTCACAGGTCCACAAATTTGTAGGCCTGTTAGTCTGTGCCTGTGAGTTCTGTTTCAATATCTCACAGGCACAATTCATATAAATGCGCTTATAACACCCAAGCTGTTATTCAGCAGCTAATTTAAAGTTAAAGTTAAAGTTTGAACTCTGTTTTCGTTAAAGTTAAATTGTGTGTGACCACTAACTTAGATTAACTAAGTTAGATTAAGATACAAAACTTTTTTAGTTACAGTTATAAAGAGTTGTTTTAGACAGATAAATATACTTTTCAGCTTTATACATAACCACACTGCGTAACTTTAGTGAATAGACATTAATGGTTGAGCCGAGAGATAGGAATGCCAGAAAACTTTCCGGAAACTTCCGCAAACTACTAGCGGTAGTTTTCCGGAAATTTCCAGACTTGACCGGAAGATTTTTGACAGGCTTACAAAGTTTCCAAACTGGATGAATATTTCTAATCTGTTTTTTTAAAATGACCCCAGTGGTTACTGTAGTCAGTGAGGGTCAATTGGGTTCATACCTACTTCATGGTGACAAAATAAACCCCGGATTTCAAGGGCGGGGGGATATGGGGGATGGAATATATATATCCCCCCTTTTGCCCGGAACAAATGATAATTTTGCGGAGCTGCGTACCAAAAATAGCCGGAGATTGATGAAATTCGGCCTCAAAATTAAAATCTTTTTCTCCGGAGGCTGCTCATCTTCAGAACGAACTCGCTGAGTTAACTTCGCATTGCGGTTTTATCTGGCTGGGATTGTTAAATGTTCAACATTACGTGTTCCATCCTTTAATGGATGCTGTTAACCCTTTCATGCGTGGAGGAGCCATATGGGTATCGTAACCAGGGTAGCGTAAATAGCAAATCTTATTATAATTTCAGTCTAGATGCAATTTTTGGTAGTACTAGCTTCAAATTGCTCATTTTTTAGCTTGTAGACCGAAAAATTAAAGACTCCGTTTCTTTGTATATATAACCCTTTCATGCCTGGAGGGGTCATATGGCACCAACGTTGTGAATACCCTATTTGGGTATATATATATATATATATATATATATATATATATATATATATATATATATATATATATATATATATATATATATATATATATATATATATATATATATATATATATATATATATATATATATATATATATATATATATATATATATATATATATATATATATATATATATATATATATATATATATATATATATATATATATATATAGGTATATATATATATAGGTATATATATAGGTATATATATATATATATATATATATATATATATATAACTAGGCTAGTTAGCTCTAGTCAGCTAATCCTTGAACCTTTTATTTTCCAATCGTAGATCTTTGCATTTAGCAGCCAAATTTTACTTCTACTGCCATACAACAAAACCTATGCTTAGTTAGGCAATGTGAAAATTTTATTTTTTTATCGCAAAAGTAGTATTTTCTTTATGGCCACATTCTGATAAATAATCGCAACTCCGGCAGTCAGCTTTTTGTGCATCGGATACAGCGGATATTGTAATTTATTTCTAGCATTTGACTATGGCAAGCGCACGGTTGCTGTGTAAATACTCTAGGGTGAGGTACATATTATGCCTGAGGAGCGATGGTGCAAGTTTTTACGAATTCTCAACTTTGAGCGCTTATATATAACAAAAAATTGGTGCGTCTTACCTATACCTTTAATCGCGGATTATGTTTTGTTCACCATTCATTTCTGGTGGTTTCGCGGTGGCGAAACCACCACCCAATGGTGGTTTTGCGATTTTTCTAGTTTCTAAAATGCACGTAGCTTGAGCAATGGCCTGGCCAATAAACTAGAGGATGTCAGAGTCCGGCTGCCTAGACAGGGAAAGTCTCGGCATGAAAGGGTTACATAAAACAGTTATCGTTATGGGCAAACCAAGGGCGTACCCACGGCGTGGGGGAGCGGGAATTGGGGTAATTCCCCGGAATTTTTTTCCGACTGAAAATGAGTCCCCCCTTTCGTTTTTATAGTCTGGCCGGAAAAAATTTCCGATAAGTTTTCAATTGACCAAGTTTAGCCTAAAAATCAAAATTTCCCTCAATTTTTTCTGGGGGCTGCCGCCCCCAGACCCCTGCAACTTTGTAGGCTAGTGATCTTTCGTTTGCTAACGCGAATCAAACACAAAAGTATTAAAATTGCTAAAAAGTACACTTTAAACAATTACGAAAATTCGAGAATTCATTCCGTAAAATTTTTTTCTGGGTACGCTGTGGCGGCAGAGCGTCTCCGTGTCATTTTATAGGTTGTACGA
This sequence comes from Trissonchulus sp. WLG1_4, assembly GCA_030248245.1. Lineage (NCBI taxonomy): Eukaryota > Metazoa > Nematoda > Enoplea > Enoplida > Ironidae > Trissonchulus > Trissonchulus sp. WLG1_4. Next base: position 8,473 of record JASANF010019295.1, on the reverse strand, counting down.
AACGTGGGGGTCCCCTCTACAATTAAAGGTGCGTCCCTGGGTACAACCTTCCCCTATGGGTACGCCTTTGCCCAACATGAGATCGAAGTGATGACATCAAACCCTACAATTCTAGGCAAATTTGTTATCAATTCAATTATGCAATCGCATATTTTGACAAAAACAATCTACGATTACAACAGTTTTTGATGACAAAAGTTGCTTAAATTTTTTGCAAAAAAATGAACCTATGTATGTATGTGGGTCGAACCCTCGAAGTATCAACAACTTGTGGACTAGCGCTTTTGACCACTCGACAACGCTAATTCGATGGGTACGATGTTGGTCATGACTATGTAGAAGGAAATAACAAAACAGACATCAGACTAGACGATCAAGTGATTAGCATGTGTATCGAGTTCAAAAAATTACCAAACAAAAGTTCTTATATCACAAAATTCTGACAACACAATAGTCAATACCCAAAGTGTTGTTGACCATTATTTCATTAAAAATTGTAAAAAAATCTGTCTTCGAAAAAAAAGCAGTCAGTTCCCATAAACTTTTGTTAATTATATTCGCTGGACAACATGGGTGGGATTCACAAAGCGCGTTTAACTTAGACCCAGTCTAAGTCTTAGACTGCGTTTAAACGAAGTCTAGCTAAACGAACGTTTAGACCCAGTCTAAGTCTGCATATGATTAGCGTGTAAATTTTGTTCTATTTTCGTGTTCTAAATTTGATTACGTTCTATTCCTGATTCACGAGCTCAGTCTAAGTTAAACGTTCGTTTAACTTAAACGCCCGCTAGTGTTGAATTTAGACTAGCCTTTTGGCTAGTCTAAAGTTAGTCTAAGCATTTTTTCATTATTTTACTTAAGTATTTTTTAACATTTTTGAATTTTATAGTTTTAATTAGTTCTTATTCAACTTATAGGCTAATATCGTGTATTATCATGTCTATTTTACTTTTTAGCTGCTAGTATACGTTCATATGACCAAGAGTCCATAAATAGGAAGAGTATGACACTCTTCCTATTATGCCTACGGGCGTGCGTCCAATGCGCAGCGCGAAATAGCCCGTTTATGTACGGTTTTGAGGGGGGGGGGGGGCACCCCCCCCCCTCAAAACCGTACATAAACGGGCTATTTCGCGCTGCGCATTGGACGCACGCCCGTAGGCATAATAGGAAGAGTGTCATACTCTTCCTATTATGTACTCTTGATATGACAGTTAATGTGGATGATCTAGTTTTATAATAGAGAAATTTTGTTTACCATACTGTTTACTTATTCATTTTTGCTATTAACAGTTTATAAAGCTCTAAAGTTAGTAAAGTCAACTACCTAATTATTAACTTAAATTGATAAAAATGATTAAAAATTACAAAAATTACTGAAGTAATAATTAATAATAATAATAGGCATTGAGCTTTAAGCATAATCATACCAACTATAAACTGTTCTCATTATTATCGCTTAATGCTGTTACTTCATCTTTGTTATTTTAACTTGCAACAAGATAGCTTAAGTTTTAGGTATTTTTAAGGGTTGTTGTTGTAATTGTTTCAATTAATGTCAATTTTTAATTAATAAAATTGTATGTTAAATAGTAAATTAATTATCTTATTTACCAATTGTCAAATTTTCTTTTTGTAGCTACGTAATTAACTTGAATTTCAAATTAACTTTTATTGAAAAGTATTTATTACCTAAATTAATAGCATTGTCGGTACGTATTAAAGCAAAATGTTCTGCAATAGAACTGAAAAAAGAATCAAATAAAGAATTCTGTTAAACGAGCCCGTTTAACTTAAACGGGCTTTGTGAATCACGTTTAGACTCGGTCTAAACGTTCGTTTAAGTTAGACAAGGTTTCAATTGAAATAGAACATAAAAATCAGATGACACACACTAATTATATCAATCTCTGTGAATCATGTTTAACTTAGACCAACGTTTTAGACTGCGTTTAAACGCAGTCTAACTTAGACTGCGTTTAAACGCGCTTTGTGAATCCCACCCCATGTGGCTACTGGCTGCTACTTTTACACTATATGTAAATATGACACTATTCAACAATTACAATCATCTGAGCCACTTACAACATGTTGTGAATGCGTTAACCCTTTCCTTCATGAATTTTGCTAAATTGCCCTAAGTCCAAGCTCTGGCTGAGATTTGATCCGCTGCCACAGACTGGGCATGAGACAACTTTCTGGCAGTACTGTCACGCCAGACCACTCGACAACCAGCTCGCTTCACTCGGATATCTAAGGTATCCTCATGAAGGACATGATTTTGTGAAACATCAGGCCGACAGGTTTCACTAGTAGAAGATAGGGCCAATATTGTTGCTCTGAAGCAACATTATGAATGAAAGGGTTAAGCTGAGCGGCCTCCAGCAAAAATAGGTACCACGACCAAAAATTATGGTTGTGTACAGCCTCAGCTTCGGAGGAAACAAGCCCAATCTGCGACAAAGGATTCAGTCAGCATTAAGCAGTTACTTTTAAGTACATTGGCCAGAGGAAATCGTAAACCTATTGGGCCAGCTTCAGTATACCTTGAGTTACCTACATATCTACAATAAAAATATTTTACCTCTGTATCTTTTTTGTACAGCCACTTAAACTGCAAAAGTGCAAAGTATCAGTCAAGCCGTAGTATCAGTACTAATTCAGTAGTATCAAGTCAAAGTATCAGTATAAGCCGTCGGCAAAACGAAGATATAAAGTTGAATAACTTAAGATTACCTATTTTTCCATCCCTCGCATCAAATCAAATCAAATCAATTGAATTTTTCCCTGCTGAACATCAAATCAAAACTATCCAAAATGGTTAGTTTTGATTCAGTTCTGATGCAGTTTTGATGCAGCGTGAGCTCCAGACAGCAGGCGCACGCACGCACACACTGGGTTAGAACCTCAACGCAAATTGTCATGGATCTCGCGCAAGACCGGGCTCAGTGGCGTCGTCTGATCAAGCAGGGGCATGCCACAGCTGGAGGATCTTGATCTGAGGAGCTATCCGGCCTTAACGTGGTAATGTGGTAACGCACGCTCTTCGACTCACTTCCGTGTTGGCAGGCGGATAGACTTCAGTTAGGTACGTATATGTGCAGTGCTGTTCTGTTTTACACGCCCCCCTCAGGGGCCGCATGTAATATGTACTCAAGAGTACATAACAGGAAGAGCATGACACTCTCCTTATTATCCCTGGCAGCGCGCGGCCAATGCGGAACGCGAAATAGGCCTTTTATTTACGGTTCTGAGGGGGGGGGTACCCGCCCCTTCAACTAACAACTAAATCGGTACCCCGTACTTAACTGAAATGCTGTCTGAATTTATTAATAGCTCTTTATAGTGACCGTATACTCAAAATTACCTGCAGGTAAAGTTAGGCTAACTAAAATTTTCATAACCATACGTTAACAGTAGTGTCTAATCTGAAGGGGTCATGTACCGATAATTTACTACTTTACGATAAAATACCTTGTAAGAATAAATTTTAGCGATTTTTTAAAATTTTGGCCATAATTTTGGTAAACGTCACTAAAATTTGATAGAAATGCCCATATTTAGGAAAAAATTTAATAGAATTTTTCTTGCCCCTGTACAGAGGCTCTAATTTTGCTTGCCCTTGAACCAAAATAAAACATCTATGGGGGGTGCCGGACCCCCCACATACCCACCTCTGTGTTAAACTGTATGCATAACACATTTTTGGCTGCAAAACAAGTTAAAGCACTGGTTTTACGCGGCGGCTGAAGCCGCCGCGTATATACTATATTGCAATCGGGACCTATGATTGCATGCAGTTGTACTGTAAAACTGCTGGCAGGTCAAAATAAAGCATAGTTTGTGTGGGCGTGTGTATAATTGTGTGCATGTAGTACGTTATTTTAATATTGGAATTTATTTCAATATTAATATTAATATAAATACAATTCGTAAAATATTATTAATTTAATATTAATGTAAGGCTTCACCTGGGAGAACCTCCCTTACTCCCTTATTCACATTTACACTTACCTTTTCATGTTACACATTTGTGAATTAACGCTCAATATATTTTAACGTTATGTACGTACTTACCCTCTTGTGTGTGCGTACGCTTGGTCACATATTGTGTTGGTAGCCTGGACTGTTAAATTGTCAGTGTGCGTGATTGGTATAGCCCTGCGTGGCGGTGTTTTCGGTTATTCTCTGCAACTACTCTGGACTGTACTTTCTGCCCAAATGGCCCATCGGGATTCTCATTAAACGTGTTATTTTTACTAGTGGTGTTTGCGTCCGTGTTGGGCAGTTTCGGCTTAGAAGCTCTGCCATAGCTGGTCCGCGCCCCTTCCGTGTTCTGTGGCAGTATCGGCCAAGAGGGCCCTGCCTATTCTGCGTTCCGTATGCGCCGTGTCCTTCCCCATTGCTCTTTGCCCCGCGTTGGCAAGCCCATTCAGGCTTAGCGGACGGCTCTAATTCAGTGACCTGCGCCTACTGCGCCTTGCCCCGTAGAATAGGTAAGCCCCTTCCCCGTCGGTGTCCGGCAACCCCGGCCCGTACGGAAGACCCCGCTCATCATACCTGGAAGCCCCGCCGGCGGTGTGGTCGAGGCTACGGGCGAGTGAACGATCCTCCCCAGATAGCCGGTACCCACTGTTCCCGCTTGGGCCATTAGTAGGTGCGGCAACGAGTCGCCTTACATTAATATAAATAAAGTTTGCAATTTATTTTTAATTTAATATTAATATAAATGCGATTCCTGAAAAATTTTTAATTTAATATTAATATGAATAAACTTCTCAATTTTTTTAATTTAATATTATTATAAATACAAAAATTTTCGATTTTTAATATTAATATTTCCAAAATTATTGGTTTTAGTTAGTGCTAAAAACACAGACATTGCAGGCACATGCAATAGTGTGCACCCTTGTGATAAACAGTATACTTCAGTGACGCTATAACGTTCTCGAGGCACTCGCTTCACCTTTATGTTTCAACCTTTCTTCATCCTTCGTCTCTTTGCTCAACACTATCACAGTTCCACCACATTTTCTGTTTCGCATTACAGGTGCGCTGCCTTTGTCGTTCCTGCGTTTCTGTCCTTCTGTCATTTCGATTTGTCCTTGCCCTCAAAAACTGTCCATAGGCATGTCTTTGTTTGTCGCAGTTTTTGGGGTGACTACTTTTTACTCCAATGAGAAAGAAAATGACGTTGATATCGTAAACGATCGCATGAGAAGCTAAAAGCAACACCACTAGAATCGAAACAATAACCCGGAAAGCACTTGCTTTTATGTTAGTAATGCCCAAAACAGTAATGCACGGGGGCAAGATTTGGCACCCCAAGTAATAAATACTCAATCCATTATAAACTTGGCTAGTTTACTCTAGTCAACTATCAAAAATCGCAGGTTTTTTTATAGAAATTAGGTTCTTTGTGTTGAGTATCCCAATGTTGGACCAACTCCCACACATGGACAGCTCCTTAGGTCTACGACAAGGTTAGGGCCAAGTACAGCTAAATCAATCGCAACGTAGGGACAAGCATGAGTCATTCATTCATCAGGACAAGGACAAAATATTAAGATTAGGGTTGTTTTAAGTACACATGTGTTTCAACAAAATGCATAATAATAAGCAGTGGCGTAAGGCAGAAAAAAATTTCGGGATGAATGACTTTTCGATTTTTTTCAACGTGTAAAAGTGCCCTCAAATGCAACGTCAACGCAAAAAACTTCACATATTACCATTTCTTAGCTGATTTTTGACCGCAGCAGCACTGAACTTAATAGAGCTCAGAACACCAAAAATTTCAAAATCCATGGGCTAGCAAGGGTCTAGAAGCTAGCAAATCCGTAAATTTCTTGACATTATAAATACTGTACATTTGCTAAAAATGTCATTTTTGTACCAATAAAACAGCTGAAACGATACACTATACACTGTTATTAAACAAATACATAGTGCACAATACAACTATATGCACATACATATGCTTTAATGCAAGACAAAAGCAAAGAACACTAAGCCAAAGAATTGTGGCGGCAGCCCTCAGAAAAAAAATCGAGGAAAATTTTGATTTTTAGACTAAATTTGGTCTATTGGAGACGTAGCTGAAATTTTTTCCGAAACCAAAGGGTAAAATTAAAACCCTTGTGTGAAATTTCAGTCGAAAAAAATCGGAGGGTGGGAATTTCCCCAAATCTCCCCTCTGGCTACGCCCCTGATAATAAGAGTATGATACTCTATCAAGTCCTGTCCTGGGGCCGGGACCATACATGTATAAGGAGAAAATGGGGGCTAAAATCCCTTCGTTTCAGCACACCACCAACTCACCATACAGTCCATGCTGATACATAGTGTGCTGATACGAACGGGGTACCCCCCTGAAATCAAAACACTTCCCTGATTTTAGGGGGTCACCCCTGGAATGAAGGCGTAAAAAGGTTATTTCGGCAAAGCATCGTTCCGGCCGATTAGCTAGAATCGAAAAGAGTGTCATAGTTTTCCCTATTATGTACTCTTGGCTACATGTATGCCTGGTCGCCTGGGTCCGAACTCCAAATGATACCTATTCTGCGACCCAGACATGTAACGGGGTCAAAATTTTGGGGACCCTTTCCCCTTGATCGACCAAAAATACCCTAAATTTGTGTCATACTCTTTTTATTATGCATTATTGGTTCCAATCATTAAAACCCATTTTCAGTTTCAATGTCAACTAGACAAATGGCGACGACGGGTTGCCGACCTGTAATTGGATCGGCTATTCTAGACAGTTGACCCTTTTTTAGACAGAGGACCATCTATTCTCGACAGAAAATCCTACATTTACGGCACAGAAAGCACCCTAGCGAACAGTGAACAGCATCAGGGGTACTGTTGTTTTGATACTGCAAAATAATTTAAATATGATATAAATATGATACTTGGAATTTAAATAAAATACTTTTGATATTTGATACTTGGAAAAAATTTAAATATGATATAAATACAATACTTTGAATTTAAATATGATACTTTTGATATTTGATACTTGAAAAAAATTTAAATATGATATAAATATGATACCAAATAATTTAAATAAAATACTTTTGATATTTGATACTTGGAAAAAATTTAAATATGATATAAATACAATACTTTGAATTTAAATATGATACTGGAATTTAAATACAATATATAATTTTGATACTTTGAAAAAATTTGTTATAAATAATATATCAAAATATGATATAAATACAATACTTTGAATTTAAATATGATACTTTTGATATTTGATACTCGGAAAAAATTTAAATATGATATAAATACAATACTTTGAATTTAAATATGATACTTTTGATATTTGATACTCTGAAAAAATTTAAATATGATATAAATATGATACTGAATAATGTAAATATAATACCATAATTTAAATATGATACTTTTGATACCAACTTTAATATTGATACCGGTATCAAAAGTATTAATACCCAAGTATCATATTTATATCAAAAGTATCAAAATGCTACAAAACCAAACGAACTACCAGCCTACTGCCTATTCATTGATTTTCTTATACTTTTCCGCCTGAAATTTTACACAAGGGTGCCCCCTTTTGTTTTTATGGTACAACTCGACTGGCAATGCCCTTTAAAACTACAGAAACGGAGCAGTAGCCAATCAAAAAAAGAAGGCGGAGCTAAGGGCGAGATCAAAGAATGCCGCCGTTCTTAGCCTGCGCAAACATCAAAAGGTGCCGCCTTTAAGCGTGGGAATCAAAATTTTGATATTAATTATGATACTGGAATTTAAATACAATATATAATTTTGATACTTTGAAAAAATTTGATATAAATAGTATATCAAAATATGATATAAATACAATACTTTGAATTTAAATATGATACTTTTGATATTTGATACTCGGAAAAAATTTAAATATGATATAAATACAATACTTTGAATTTAAATATGATATTTTTGATATTTGATACTCTGAAAAAATTTAAATATGATATAAATATGATACTGAATAATTTAAATATAATACCATAATTTAAATATGATACTTTTGATACCAACTTTAATATTGATACCGGTATCAAAAGTATTAATACCCAAGTATCATATTTATATCAAAAGTATCAAAATGCTACAAAACCAAACGAACTACCAGCCTACTGCCTATTCATTGATTTTCTTATACTTTTCCGCTTGAAATTTTACACAAGGGTGCCCCCTTTTGTTTTTATGGTACAACTCGACTGGCAATGCCCTTTAAAACTACAGAAACGGAGCAGTAGCCAATCAAAAAAAGAAGGCGGAGCTAAGGGCGAGATCAAAGAATGCCGCCGTTCTTAGCCTGCGCAAACATCAAAAGGTGCCGCCTTTAAGCGTGGGAATCAAAATTTTGATATTAATTATGATACTGGAATTTAAATACAATATATAATTTTGATACTTTGAAAAAATTTGATATAAATAATATATCAAAATATGATAT
>JASANF010019294.1:0-39944 GCA_030248245.1 Trissonchulus sp. WLG1_4 | reverse complement strand
ATATAGCTGTGTCTCTGTGGTCTATGGTGTTGTTTTTTCTTTTTGTCAAAATGAGTATTCTTGAAGGAATGTTTATGTACGTATAAAAATCTTTTTACGCACTGCGAAATAATTGTGTGATGCACTATGGTGGTTTGGTGCGCCGCCCCCATCAAATTTCGTCTAAAATATGCCAGCATTGACTTGTTTTGTTATTTTTTCATTAAGCGTATATACTGTAGTTTTGTTTTTGGGTTTCCGACCCCAGCGGAGCAACCGATTTTATTCGTTTTGCGGACAACCGATTTATTCGTTTTAGAGGGTCCAATTACAGTCGGCAACCCGTTGTAGCCACTTGACTAGTTTTACATTGCTACTGGATAATATGTCGCGACGTGACGTTATGTAAAGTACTCCTGTCTCTGAAAGCATCAAATGAAAATGTTTTTTGATTAAGCTTTCAATCTCTTCTTTAAATTTTAGTGATGGACGTTCCAATCGACCTGGCAATAATTCTATGTGGACTTGTTGCAGCTGTATATACTGCCTTGGTACGCTCACATTTCTGTGCTTTTTCATTTCACATATTTTTATTAACGTGAATTATCTATTTAAATTGAAATTAAAGTAGTAATTAAAGCTATTAAAGCTATCATCAGTTCACAGGACACAGGTTCAGGATGTTATGATTGTAGCGTAATTAGTTAGCCAAGGGCCTATTCCTTTACCGGATTAAAGGGTTAAATCGGACTAAACAATTTAAAAATTATGCTTAAAAATGCCATTCCAAACCTCCGGATTAAACGGACTTCCAGCGCGCTGTTTTTTTATCGGACTAAACGGGCTTTTAACTATGCACGCTAATGTTAAGCGTACATGTTAAGTCCGTTTAGTCCAATGGTAGTTTTAGAATGGGGTCAGACTAAAATTTAGCCGCTGACTTATTTTAAATCGTTTAGTCCGTTTAGTCCGATATGTCATTCCAAAACCTCGGACTAAAATTAGTCCAGTCCGTTTAATCCGATAAAGGAATAGGCCCCAAGGGACACAGCAGACAGCAAGGTAGGCAAGGGGTTTAGTAGAACAAAGGGCAGGGGGCACAATGAGAGAGTAACGAAAGCAGGATTAAACAGACTGATTACCTATAGACAGTACGCGTTTTCAGCATGACTCATCCCTGAGCAAATATTCATGCATGTATACGTACGGAAGCACGTATGCACATTACATAATATTAAACTCTGATTAATATCATGTGCAAGTGCAAGACATGGACATGAACGGTGCACTGTATGAAGGTAGTCTGCAGCAGTCTTGCTAGCCTCAGCCTGACCTGACGGTGACTACAGACTGCCAAGTGAAAGGAGGAAATGCGGGCATTTTTTTTGTTGCTATGTTGTATTTTACTAAAATCGAATGTCCTGAACTTGGTTTAGCGCTATATTGGCTCTTGCATTCCATCCGTAAACGTTAGTAGACTTTTCTTTGTCTAGTGATTAGTCTTAGCTTGTGCTTACATCGTGGGTGGTCTGGTTTAAGGGCGGCTCTCGTGCAGTGGTGTGGACGAGTACATTCCAGATGCTGTTCATCCTGGTGGGCCTTTTGGCGGTCATCGTGGCTGGGGTCATGCGCTTGGGCAGCTTCGGCGTCATCTGGGCTCGCGCTGTCAATGGATCTCGCATTCAGTTTGATGAGTAAGTTTCACCCTGCCTTAGTAGTTTGAAATAAATGACCCTTGCTGACCTTTATTTCGGCGGTGGGGTGTGGGCATCCATATAGATTTATTTTGATATTTTGGGGGCCTGTTCCGACATGTTCAATCACTGTTCAACTACATTTTAACAGCACTTTTGACGCTGAAGTGCTGGACATATACGTATATAAATTATAAAGGTTAGGATTCACAAAAGGTGTTATACTGCCGTCTCAGTCCAGAACATTCATGGCAAAAGAAAATTAGAAATAGAACTTAAATAGTCTTCGTTTATTGTCTTTTCAAAATGCGGAAGCTAATTTTCAATTACCTTACCTGGTTCATTATTTTTAGAGTATACACTATTTGTATACTATTAATATCCACTGTTTGTTAGTAGTATATTGTACACTATTTTTAGTATATGTTATTGTGGTTATTTCAGCGTTCGTCTGGACCCCCGTGTCCGCCATTCGGTCGGCAGTCTTGTTGTCGGCGGCACCTTCACCATCTTACCTCTTTTCGCTGCCAATCAAATGACCGTTCAGCGATTCATTTCAATGCCAAAGCAGAAACATGCAAAGATGTTTGTTTAGCATCGCATTTTTATTAAGTCTTTCTATTAGTATTTATTTAACGGATGCATTGCATAGTATCTCAGTGATTTATCTGTCGACTCTGGATTTGTCAGAATCCTCCACTGAAGTTCAAGTTTTTGTTGGATGTTTAAATGGAATAAGAACGTTTTTATTTTTTACTGTATAGAGTATATTAATAGATCTCGACTCTCGGGTAATTTCACACATCGGCATATTAATTCCCGTTGACTCCATAATAATCATTGTAATCATTTTCAGTGCGATGTTGCTCAATCTGCCAGCCAACCTGATCATCATCAGCCTATATACATTCATTGGGTTGATCATGTACGCTGTGTATTACAATTGCGATCCTATCAATGCTAGTTACATCAAAACTGCTGATCAGGTTAGGGTTGGGTTGAGTTCATTTTTCTTTGGTCGCTTCCGGGTTGATAGTCCAAGTTAAGCTAGCTCAGCACAGTGGGCGCCACGGGCTGTTTCAGACGGAAGAAATTTGATTCAGAACTTTGGACAGACCTATTTATCTTGGTGTTAGTCAATTACAAAATTTTTGAAACGTGGCATCAGGTCTTATATTATTTAGTTAAGTACGCTTTTGCCGCTTTTTATCTAGGCAACTTGCTGCTTTGTGTGAGATGTTGACGACGATTTTTGTAAGACATTATTCTACGTCTGCTGTGAGGATTGTCTCTGAGTGAGTCTGAGGCCGATTTCATGTGAGAGCTGAATGAGACGCGTATGCGCAAGCGCAAGTGCTGCGCATGCTTCTGACATTAAATAAAAATGTAACACCTTTGTTTAGTTGTAAAGCTTTTTTGTTATAATGTTATACAATTAATATAATATATTAATCCTTGTTACGCTTGCCAGTGGCGTACCCAGGAAAAATTTTCGGAGTGGAAAGACTTTTTGCTTTTTGCAATGTGTTGCAGAATTTTTGATTTTGATGCCAATTTTGGTCAGTTGGAGATTTTTTAAATTTCAAAGTAGAATTTTTTTGGCCGGCCAATATTTGTATATACGCAAACCATCGTGAATAGAATTTTTGGGTTTTTCGTGTTAGATTTCTGCAATTTATTTGGTATTTCTTACTTTTAGTTGCTGCCATATTTTGTTTTGGACGAATTAGGATTTCTTGTTGGGCTTCCTGGCTTACGTGTATGCAGGCACCTAAACAATAAAGTAGTGTGTGAAATGTGAGTGGACATGAATTCTTTTTTTAAAGCGAGTCTCCACAACATCACACACATTATTCAATCCAACTGAAACGGAAATATAGATACCAGCGAAGGAAGCTTGACCCTTTGGTTTGGGGTCTGCCTGTTCTTTTTGATATAATAATGTGGTAAAGATTTTGTGGTAAAGATTTATATCTTTTTGATATAATAATGTTTTAGGTTGCATTGACAGTTTTCGGTGTCGCCGGCGGTCCTCTTTTGGCCGTAGTCATTGCCGGAATGTTTATTCCGTGGATTAATTCAAAGGTTTGAAAGTTTCTTAATTTAGTATTTTTTATGTCTTTGCTCATAGGTCTTGAGTTTTATCAAGCGAATATTATTCAAGCGTATTACTAGAATGACATGATGGCTTCCTGATAAATTATTATGCTTAATATTTGGTTAATTTTGATATTTTTGGCAATATTCATCGTGTAGAACGTGCCCCCAATCATGTTACGTTTCAGGGAGCTTGTGTTGGGCAAATAGTCAGTCTAATCTGCTGCCTTTGGATTGGCTGCGGTGCGCTTCATTATGGCAACAAACCAATTAGCTTGCCCCGAAGTACTAACGAGTGTCTTTACAACAATGGCACTATTGCCGATGAGGCAGCTGGTCAGATTGGCTATACGGGTCTTTCTATTCAACAAGGGAACAGCACTGAAAAATTAAGCCAGTAGGTTGCATTGGTTTTAAAATGCCTTGATCATTCTTTTCTAAAATTATTCTAATTTATTTATAAATTATTTCTTATTTATATTATTATTTCTTATTCTAAATTCTTATCTTATCTTTCAGCTAAATTTTGACTGTTGTCGATCGTGAACTAAGAAAGAAATGTAACTTAGAAAGAATTTATTACTTAATTTAACGAGTTAATATCATGGGATTACTAATTGGTTTATCGGAAACCCGAAGACCGTTTAACATGTAGACAGAGTGAGAACTCTTCGTGCTGATTGGCCAAATGTGCTTTATTTAAAACCAGAGGCGTGCTTCTATATTAATCTTCCTTCAGGTTTGGGGCGTTGTATTAGACACAGACAAGCATATTATCAGTTTGTTTTGCTCACAAAGTTTTCTAAATCTACCTCTACTGTGCTCAACTCAGCTTTTCTGTATACGTCCATAGTATCAGCCTAAATAGAAAAATAGGATTTCATTTAGCCGCAAGAAAGTAATTTTTGTGCCAATCTTTTAGCTCTCAAATCCCTCCAATATATGGTCTGTCATATCAATACTACAGTTTAACTGGCGTCATCGTGTTCATGATTTTCGCTATTACAATCAGCGCAGCTACAGGTATTTTTTGTGGTAATTGTCGCGTGCCTTTACTGCGTCATTAATTGCTGTAAGCTTTGGGGGCGATTAAACGTAGCAGAAGTTAAGTCAACACGTGTAAAAGCACTAAAAGTGAGCATCTGGCTTAACTCGTTTACTCCGTTATTTATTATTAAACCTCTAACTAAATTAACTCTAGTCCGTTGGATTCGGTAAAGTGAATAGGGTCTATACAACAACAGAGTTTGCTGTGCGATTGTTTATAAACCTGCATTTTTCAATGATCCAGGTAAAACATCGCGGTTTGCGGGCTCTGGGTCCTAGGAGAATATCGTTTCTTCAAACTGCAAAGCAAAATTGCTTATAATGACGATGCATGATATATTTTTTGCTGACTCAAAACTTAAAGTAAACGGTGGAATGCATAAAGGCAGTCTTGCTAAACACAGTATAAGGGTATAGGGTAACATTCGAACCTATGCAATACGTGTAGAATTTTTTATTACGATGTTCTAATTTACTGAAATAGAACGCCTTAGAGTTTAGACTGCTTTTAACGTTAGACTGCTTTTATGAGTTCCACCTAAAATGTCGCTGTAAACCTTGAAGGTGAGGTGGCACCACCACTTTTCATGTAGGTAGATTCACCGGTATAATTGATTATAATCCTGGCATTTTTCTTTAATATTGTGAAAACTACTGATCATATTCCTATCGACTTTGATTTGTAGGTTTTGAGAAGCCGAAAGATCTCAATCCGAATCTTTTAAGCCCACCAATTCGCCGTCTCATATTTGGTGACTTGAGTCTGTCCGTCGAATCTGACGTGATAGTTGATGAGACCGGGGTGCATTTGCTCGGCTGTGATGATCCAAGAGTTACCCTGAGAAGCTCTACATCCGCGGAGACTGAAGATTTAACTGATCGCTAGCTATCTCATCTGATACCAGTTAAGGGGGTAGTGTCGAGAAACCAGTCGACTTTGTACGACTTGAAAACTTGTTCAGTAATGTTACATAGTTGGCCATTGTAGTACGTACACACCAACACAATTGTGAAACTGCACTCTAGTATACTACGTACAAGGAACCAAGGCACCTTCAATAGTAGCACGCAGTGTCCAGCACGTTTAAATCTGGGTGCGCCCGTGTAATCGCTTTACATATGAGACGCCCATGCTTCACAGGGATTTTGGCCATATTTCGCTACTTAGAATTAAATTTATGACTTGTCTACAGTGTGCATACTATAGCAAATGTGTTCTCTTAATATTTAAAACATTTATTTCAAAAATATTTTTGCTAAGTTTCTGCAAAATTGATGCAGCATACAGTTTGCGCGTACATGTGGATTTTCACGCTGGCTGGCTTAGCAAAGTCTGTGAGATATTGAATAGTTTATCGAATGGTTTCCGCCACCGCAATTGTATCGGCTAAAATATTTTTTGTGAAACCTGGGGCCTGTTGCTCAACTTTACAAGTCTTACAATATTGTAACAACTGTAAGTGCAAAATCAGGTGATTCGTTACGAATTCATCATATAAATTCGTTACGAATCCCCTGATTTTGCACTTACAATTGTAACTATTGTAAGACTTGTAAAGTTGAGCAACAGGCCCCTGTCTGCATGTGATTGTTAACGAAACAGCATAGTAGTGGCATTTTTTATTGGAAACACAGATTTTGTACTGTAATGTTAGCGCTGTGCATTGAAGATGAAGGTTATTTTGTTAGTTAGAAACCTTACGTCGTAACAGGCGTACTTGTATTGACGACAGGCTGATATTATATTCCTGTCTCAAGTAAATATGTTCGCTTTAATTCCATATATCTCGTTATCTGCTTTGCTGTAAAAATTTTTGAGGTGTTTTGTGCCGATTTATTTATTAGTTTACTCTTTTCAAACTTTTTTTTTTATGATCGACTTTAGTATAACTTAACGACTATCGAAAAATCAAGCAAATTGTCAGGTTTACCTTAACATGATTTTATTTATTCAAAATGAGATTAATTCTTGGCTTTTTATTTTTGTAGTATGGGTCGTGCTCAAAGGTTAGGTTCTTTCTATCATAATATTGTTTTTATTGTGATGTAGCAATGTTTGTAGTATCTTGCCTATTTTCTACCATGTTTGGCAGCTATATTAATTTTCTCTAGTCACTGTGATTGTATTGTAAAAATACTCTTTGTATTTCAAGTACCCTTTTATATCCCGGTGTGATAATATACTTGTTTTCCAACATTTTATATTCAAATGTTGTATTACCAGTGCCATATCAAGATTTTTTGCGTACCGGTTGTACTGGTGCTATGTATTATAGGCATAGATATTTCACACTATTTCACGAAATTTGCTGTATTCGAATTTCAAACTGAGTGAGTTGCGACGTGATGAGTACCAGCGCATTCCTTTAGGTTACCCGACCCAAGCGATTCGTTTAACCAATGTGACTTCTGACTTAGACGCGCCGGTAAAAAAGATACCCTGTTTGACTGATCAGTTTCAATATCAACCCAAATGCGTCCATTAGGCGATACGTAGCACGTCTAGGAATGCACATGAGAATGCGGCGGTAAGCACTGACGTTGGTTAAACACATTAAGCGGAGCATTTCAGGTCAGTAGACAGGTTTACGTCGGTTTTAGACCACGAATGTGCAACTCATGCACCGCTTATTGATAGTTACGAAGAGTATCAGTCTCCTGTCCTTCCATTGTGGACTCATGAACATTTGTGGTGAAAGACATAAAAGCAGTCTAACAAACCAGTCTAAGGCGTTCTGTTCCAGTAATTTAGAACATAATATATAATATAGTAACGAAAAATTCTGCACGTATTACATAGGTTAGAATGTTGTAACGGCTGTAAGTATGAATCGGTCCTTAGAGCGAAATACATGAAGTAAGGCTAACGCTAAAACCAGTTTAAAACGTTGCGTTGATAGGTTCTACACGTATTGTATAGGTTAGAAATGTTACCCTTTCAACTAGACTGCTTTTATGCATTTCACTTTTCGCGGTCAGTGTATTGCATTTTGTTGTACCAAAAGCCTGTTTTTCCAGCTTCCTATCGTTTTGCCTTAGTTCACGACTTTACATAGGTACTTTATTTATTGCAGTATATATTGTAATGTTCTAGTCGTAAAGTGCTGTAGTTTTTTTGTGGTTTGTGACATAAATGATATGAATCTATAATAAATACAATATAAGATGTAAATGAAAAAGCATCAGATTTGAGCTACCACTGAACGGTTTTAGCTCAAATCCTCACAATTATTAGCTAACGAAGGTGATAAAGTGAGTATGTGCATATTATTAAGATTACAGAATAGTGTCACGACTAAGGGTCGATTCATACTTACAGCCATATAGTATGTCCGTTCGGCCGACAAAATGACGAAACTAATTTCACTTTTAGTGTGGTTGTTTCCTGCTTATTTCCTGATGGTTTCCGGCTGAACGGACATATGGCTGTAAGTATGAATCGAACCCTTGAACTTCTATGAAACGGCAATTAGGAGACAACATGCAGAGTCGATGGGGCGTTCAGCGTCGACACAGGTTTTACTCAAGGATGCTGGTTTAAGTTTTAGAACTGCAGTCTTCTTTCACGTAGGAGACCGTAACATCAAAAGTGTAGGAGACCGTAACATCAAAAGTACAGTACTGACTGCGGAAGTCTTCTGTACTAATGTGTACTTCAAGTATAAGTGACACGGGTGCTGCTTTGAAACTGTCTGTGCTTTTCTGTTGGCTTCAGGACAAAACCAAACCACCCTTATTGTTGAAGCACATAACCTTGACTCAAACCTCCATAGCAAAGTCTTGAGCAATGTTTTAATTTTTTACTTAATTTTTATGGATATGGATTTTTTTTATTAATATGGACCAAACTAGATCAGTCATAAGTATCTTGAACTTTGGGGCACTGTTATGTGCTTATCATACAGATTAAATTGTAAACAAAAGTGAAGACATGCTATACTTAAACTACAGTATAGAACAAATCTTGCAACTTTTCGAGCCTCTGCCGTTCGGGATTTTGGACAAGATAACTTGAGGAGTGGGTCGATCTTCGGAAACGTCGCTTTGAAAGTACCACACCAATTCTTTGCTCTGATTATCGATGATAAGATCACCCCCCATCTGATTTAAGTCGTGCAATGCGTCATCGATAACATTCAAAGTTTTGCGCTGAATGTAAGTTGTGGCTAACATTCGCTGAATAACACTTCGGCACATATTGTGATAGGATCTTCGAAAGCGAAAAAGCATTGTAAACTGACCCCTATCGTCTGCAATTATGGGAAAAGTAATCCCAGAGGCTTGTTTCCACTTTTTTGCCCCATCCGCCGTTCCCTTGCAAACTACCATAACATTGCATTGTTTATCCTGAAAGGCTTTTGCACAGTCTTGTAAGGCTAAAATGTGCTCTTCACTGCTGGGTCATCCGTAGTAGCGTATCATCACGAAGAGGTTGTATTGGCCGTACTTGGGATTAAGCAACTGATCGAAGGTTAAGGTCTTGCCGGAGTCAGAATCCGTCACCAGAAATTGGTCTGAAACAGAATGTCTTAACAAAAATTAATAAAATCAAAAGTACATAGGGAGGACAAGGTATGTGTTATTATGCACTCTTGATAAAATTGACAACTATTTGAATTATTAAACTTTGATATCTATGAGTTCCCGTGTTCAGGTAGTATAGGGGTTCCCATTACTGTTGTTTTGATACCGCAAAATAATTTAAATATGATATAAATATGATACTTGGAATTTAAATAAAATACTTTTGATACTTGATACTTCGAAAAAATTTAAATATGATATAAATATGATACCAAATAATTTAAATACTAGGCTTAAAAAAGTATACTTAAACTTAAACTTAAATTAAAAAAGTATGCCCCTAAACTTAAACTTAAACTTAAACAAAAATTCAAGGTGTCAACTTAAACTTAAACTTAAACGTTTTTGAAAATTAGAACTTAAACTTAAATTATACTTAAATGTCAATTTTTGAGCTAGTTCTTTCGCTGAAATTTTTCGCTAAACTTAAATTATACTTAAATGTTAATGACTGGTTGATTTAGGCTCGTGTTTTTGGCTTATTGTCTTATCTGACATATTTTCTCGAGCAGAGTTCTTGTGCGAGACCTCGGTTCTACTTCAAACAAGCAGGCCCCAAAAGTTGGCAAGGTTCCTTCGCCGAGTGAAAATTCTGCTTATTTTATTTAGGAGATTTCAGCTTGTGTGTTTATTGTATTTTCATGCATCCAACTCACTAATACTTGTGTACAGTTGAAGTATTTAGTTTCAGCGATTACACTATCAATTCAACAACTTTATCGAAAACCCGTGACAAAGTTGCCGGAAATGCTTTTTATTTCATCATATTTTACCAGAAAAAAAAATGTCCTGTCTAAACTGTTTCTGCAGACAAAAGTTATGTAAAATTTTTGTGAAAACCACGACATATGGGGGTTGAGCCCTCGAAGTATATTTCAGCATATTTTACGAGAAAAAAGTTTAAGCAGTTTTTGCAAACAATTTTTTGCAAAAAAGGCAAGATATGGGGGCCGAACCGTCGAAGTATATATATAATAATTTTTGTACTAGCGCTTTTGACCACTCGGCCACTATGGATCCTTCGATTTCAAGCTTTAGTTATGACTATGCGAAAGAAAACTGTGAAAGCAGACGACAGTCTAAACAATCACGTGATTAGCACGTGTATTCTAGTCTGCAAAGTTACTATATAAAATTTAAAAAAAAAACAAAATTGTAGTGAAATAACAAATGAATACCAGTGCAAAAATGTTGTTGACCATTATTACATTAAAAATTGTAGAAAAGACCTGTCTTAAGAAAAAAAGACCAGTCGGTCCCCATACTGACTACGTGTTAATCATATACGCAGAACAACATATGGCTGCTACTTTTATACTGCACAGAGTTGAATTCAAAACAATAGTTCCTTCTCTAGAAGGAACAAAAACTAGCAGGCCCACTACTTATTGTGAGATTTGTATTTTACTCTCCTTACAGCAAGGATCCACACGTGTGAGCGTGCGTGTGTGTTTTCAAAATCACTCAAATATTGGCTCAAATTTGGATTTAGGCTTAGGCTTAGGCTCAGTCCCAGAGTTAATAACAAGCTTAGTTTGGGCTTAGGCTGAGGCTTAGGCTTAGTTTAGTAATTTTGAAATTTATATCTGATGAGCCTTAAGGTACCTGAGATTTGTTAGTGCTAAATCAGTAATTCGTCATGATTACACGTATAATTTCATTAATAATGACCTGATTTTGCAGCCAAATTTGTCACAATTGGGCGCCTCTGAGTTCAAGGGCATATCCAGAAGGGAGTGGGGGGAAATTCCGCCCCCCCCTCAAAATTTTTTCCCAGTGATTTTTTACACAAGGGTCCGTCCCCCTTTGTGTTTTATAGTCCGGCCGGGAAAATTTTCTGATGCTTCTCCAATTGACCAAATTTTGCAGAGTGAGAAGTGGTTACTTGGTGAGTTTAGAGTGTCAATGTTCCACAGGAAATATAAAACGCGGCCATTATTTTCGGCTACAAAATTTGCAAGTTCTTCGCGCTGCTCACATTTACTGCTGAGTAGCTCAGTTTATTTACAAACAAAATTGCTGAACCACACAGAAACACGTTTCACACTAAATATTAAAATATTGAAATAATTTTTTTAAAAGTTGAGTAAAAGACACGTACATACCTACAATGCACAAAAAATTCATCATGTGGTTAGCGAGTTTTGAAACCCTATCCACAGATTCAGAGTCAAGAATACTAACCACTAGACAACTAGGACCACTGTATCAAAGTAGTTAACAACACCACCTAATGTGAGCTTACAAGCTTCCTAGCTTTGGATGACAAAAAACGAAAGTCACAAATGGAAACATGAGTGTCGACATCGGATAGAAGATAGTGCTGATATGCACTGATATCGGAGAATAAAAACATTAAAATCATTTAAAAATTAATTCATATTTTATGGTACACATAACATGCACGCTTGAATGATATCGTTAATCATCCATTATTGCTGCCGTAACAGTTTGTTCATTACATGTGACCCGAGTTTACGTGTAATTTTGAAGATTCAACAGCCCGGTTGGCTCAGTTGGTAGTAGTGCCAGTGCGTGCACTACAGAGGAGCGTCTGATTAATGATCCGAATGTCGGTGGTTCGATTCCGCACTTAAATTACTAAAATTTAGAATACTTAAATTAAAATTGAGGCAGCAACTTAAACTTCAACTTGATTGTTTTTCAAAATGAAAACTTAAACTTAAACTTAATTAAAATCGAGGGACGAACTTAAACTTAAACTTAAATGAATGAATACTTTTAAAGCCTATTAAATACAATTCTTTTGATATTTGATACTCGGGAAAAATTTAAATATGATATAAATACAATACTTTGAATCTAAATATGATACTTTTGATATTTGATACTCTGAAAAATTTTAAATATGATATAAATACAATACTTTGAATTTAAATATGATACTTTGATATTTGATACTCGAGAAAAATTTAAATATGATATAAATACAATACTTTGAATTTAAATATGATACTTTGATATTTGATACTCGAGAAAAATTTAAATATGATATAAATACAATACTTTGAATTTAAATATGATACTTTTGATATTTGATACTCTGAAAAATTTTAAATATGATATAAATATGATACCAAATAATATAAATATGATACTTTTGATACCAGTTTTAATAATGATATTGGTATCAAAAGTATTAATACCCAAGTATCATATTTATATCAAAAGTGTCAAAATGGTATCAAAACAACAGTGGACTTCCCATGCCCTGGGTTTCGGTTGACGCTTCAATCCTTACGGTACTCGTGCTGTGTGATTGTGTACATAGTTTCTCTCATATGGTTATTGGTTATGTTCGGGTAGGGGTGAACCGGTAAAAACCAGGGGATATGGTGGTGTCATTCGATCGGAGACCCTGTTGTTGCGGGGAGCCAGGAACCCATGAGTGTGTTGTATTACTGAAGTAGGCTTCGATTCGAGGCCGACGTGTGAAATGTGCTCTACTACTACATACATATATAAGGTAGCTTATTCTTAACTAATTGAACAACGTACAAAACCAGTGTTGCAGGATCTTAAGCATCCATCTGTACTGAACCATTCAATTCTAAAAGCACGCTTTGATCTGAGCATACTAGCGAAGCAAGAAGCTATGAACAGTAATATACTGCTGGTGAAACATTACAGTGCCGTGAAACAATATTACTGTAAGTTGTAACCACTGCCGCAAACATTAAACTCTTTTGAGTTGATGAAAAGTCCTACTGTCTATGATCATCAAATCTTTTCTGAAATCAATTTGTTAACACACCTTGATCTGACCCAATGCACACATCCTTGGGCGGCGAGTTGTATTGCTCCGGTGCCAGTACAGCATCCACGCTCCGCAAAAATTGATCCCATTCGTCCTCCATTTGGATGAGTTTGTTGATAAGTTCATCTAGATTCGCTAAAAAAATAAAAAGTTTAGATCATCAAACGACTTCTCCAAACATAAACTGTTTGAATAACATTTATGAGAAGCGCTACAGTTTAGAGTTGTCACTCAGAAGCAGCGTTGTCATCAGTAGGGGATGCGTCGATGTGTGGTACTTAGATGCTGATGTTGCAAGTCATTACCATTATTTAGCAAATTAAACATGGTAGGTTTAATAAGCAAGAGTCCATAATAGGGAAGAGTATGACACTCTTCCCTATTCTAGCTAATCGGCCGTAACGATGCTCCTGCCGAAATAGTCCGTTTACGCCTTGATTTCATAGGTACTCCCCTGAAATCAAGACACTTCCCTGATTTGAAGGGTGTTCCCCCTGGAATCAAGATTTGTCTTGCTTTGAAGGGGGGGCGCATCCCCCCGGCTGTAAAACGGCAAAACTGTTTTGGCCGGAGCATTGTTCCGGCCGAGTAGCTAGAAGAATAGGTAAGAGTGTCATACTCTTCCCTATTATGTACTCTTCGTATAAATGATTACAACAAAGTTGGTTGCTTTTAATTAGAACTTTGTTAAAAAGCAATGTTTGCAATAATCTATGAAGCCTAAAATAATTACGTTCAATTTATCGCAAAAAAGGTAATGACCTAGGTATTTCAAACCAAGATATCGAAAAAACTACTTAATATTGGTATCGAAAAAACTACTAATATTTATTGTATGACGTGTACTAAAGTAATGAGACTAAACCCTAAGATAAAACAGCTGGCGTGATTTTTGTGACTATTAGCTGTACTCTTGATGCTTGCAACTATGCTCGTAATGAAATCGCTTGTTTATGTCTTAGGGTCCAATGTGGTCAGGGTTTAGTCCGGATTGATGTAAGATGAATTGTGAACATGAGGCTTTGGTTTGAGTAGAGGTGAAAACTGACTATCTTTTTTGGCAGCTTTCTGAAACTCCATGTCCATAGTTTCCGTTGAGGACACTCCCACTGACAACATTGCATCTTCGTAAACTTTTGGCAAGCATATCAAAATATCTTCCACCCGAAAATATTCAGCACAAAATTCGTAAACGGACTCAATTGAGTCGCTTTTGTAAACAGAATAGGCTTCTTTGTGAGTTACAAGTCTGGCTTGTAAAGTCTCAATGAGTGTCTGAATGGTACTCCGAGCTTGTTCCACGGGCACCTCTCCGTCCATTTCGGCCATTACAATTTCATCGTGATGGTTCATTGGTAGTTTGCTAAGTCCAATGCCATTGTATTATAAATAAAGCAGTGTTTCACTGTCCACACTCTGGCTTTCGATGGCTAAAAATAATCAACAAACTTATTGGTCGGTATACTATAATTTATAAGTCAGTCAGACCAAACAAGCCCAACTGCGGCAAAATCTTCAGTAAGTATTAAGAATTACGTTCAAGTAAGCTGACCAGCAAGTCAGCTAAAACCTGTTGTGCAGCAGATAATTATCTTATTGTAAAATGTGTATGCAAAAGTTCAAAGCGTTTTTATGCAATCCTACAATAAGTTGTTTATGCAAAAACTTGAAGTAGTTTTCATTATCTTACAACAAATTATGTAGAAATGGGTTGTTTTGATGAGTGAGAAGTGTATTCATTGTTTCATGACCATCAAATGACTACATTTCGCAGGAAATGATGCCAACAAAATTATCTGGGGGTAGTTTCAGAAACTTTACATAAGTCTTTACATAAAGTATTACATAAATTGAATTTATGGGAGAACTTATGAGAAGGTTACGAGTGGTACATAAAGTGTTTCAGAAGTCTTCACATAACCTTCCCATAAGTTCTCCCATAAAGTTCTCACATAAAATTATATGCTCTCGCTGAAAACCGCATGGAATGCGCACGCACACGCGCTCGCACAATTAGATGTCTAGCAGCACGATCACAGCTTTGATTTTCGTACTGAGGGTGCGCTCGTTTAAAATCTCAATTTAAAAAGTAATGAATAGGTTCGTTAGTGGATTTAATTATTGAAGCGCATAACAGTTACCACCATACCTGCTGCTGTCGTTTTATAGTAAAATCTTAAAATCAGATTTTTCAGAAAAGTTCAATAAAGTTTTAAAAAATACATTCCCTAAACTATGCCACTTTATGCTCTACCCAGAGAACCAGTTTTCATGCTTTTTTGAGGATTGTACCAATTATTTAGCTCAAAGGTGAGTTATGGGTGCCCTCACGTTCTCCTAAATTTATGAGAAAACTCGGCACCCACATTTAGCATTTTATGAGTAGCCTGAAGTCTTTACATAAATTTATGTAGTAATTATCAGTCTACCCATAAATTTAGGTGGAAAACATAAATTTATGATAGAACATGAGGTGATCCAGAAGTTATGTCAAGCTTCTGAAACACCTATAACGATATGTAAGACTTTATGGGACCCATAAGACTTATGTGAAGTTTCTGAAACGACCCCCTGGTCAAAATGTACGTAAACCTACCTACAAAAAAATTCGAAAATCGAAAATCTTACTTAAGTACGTTTCATGTTTCAAGTTTCATGTTTCATGTTTCAAGCTTCATGTACGACGTTACCGAGGTGAGGTAAACCGTCAATGACTGGTCACGCTAACTATTTACCATAATACCATCACTGTTTCAAGAGAGACACCTTTATCAACATGGAGTTTGTTGATAAATGTAAAGCACCCACGGTGCTTAAACGTATGAGATTCTCGATTTGAATTTAATTTTATTGCAAATTTTTGTTGTTTTTTATGTTTAGACAGACAACTAGCTTCACATTTTAGTTGAGTCCACTTGGCATCGACTACTTGTATGTGGCCGCTTAGCTCAGTTGGTAGTGCGTCCGATCCGTAAACGGAAGGTTGATGGTTCAACTCCACGCCGGCAGTTTCTTTTCGAATATTTTCGACTTGGCATTTTGGTCTTTTAGCAGAATACAGTCGATTAACTTAAGGGAAGCTGCACAGAATTAAGCGACGAATACACTGTAAATCTAGGTGACGCACGCACATACACACACGAGCTGACGTTACACACAGAGACAGACCCAATTGTTGCACAGTTTAGTGTTATAACGCCAAAATCAAAATTGAAGACCTGTTGTGCTGTGGCACAACAAGAAAAATGCTGGAACCTGAGATAAAGTAGGAGATGTGATTTTTGCGACTACTCGCTGCAAATTTGGGCACTTGGTGCCTGAAATTTGTTTTTTCTCATAATGAAATCCCATGTTTTCTATTGTCTCAGTGTGCAGCAATTTTTAGTCAGACTTCATACCTATAAAATACACTGTAACGTTTTATTAAGATACTTGAAAAGAACGTTTTAGATCAAGTCCAAAGTTAAAGACCTTTTGTTAATCTCAGCCATTGTACGTAACTATAGTTTATGCAAGGATGTTGTCGTGGCTTGCACAGTTGCATCGAAATAAATAAAAAAGTGTAACCCCAAGAACATCAAACTACCAAAATTTTATAAGATACCTAGAACTAAGCTGTAAATTTCATGAAATACCAGCTTTATGCATCGAGTTTCATGTGTTTTGCTGAGTTTTAGTAAAAGCTCACGTTAACTGTTGGAGGTAAACTAATTACAATTATTTAAGCCCTTTGTTGAAAATACGTGCCGGCTAAAGTAATCTGTCAATACATTCTGAACAGTAACTAAGCCAGTGCTCATATGATTGCATAGGACAGCTGAACTCAACTCAGGCAAAAGTATTTGCTAGATAGCCAAGATAATAGTTTATGTGAAAAAATGCATTTGTTTAATACGGTTGCTATGAACAAGAGCTGCACAATAATAGAAATTTTCGAATTAAATATGCTGACTCTGCTAGACAATTGTCTGATTATTTTTTCTAAGAAATGAGAAAAACCTGTATCTACCTACACACCGGCCTTCGCCGCACATTTCTGCATTAGTTGCACAGACTACCTACAATACATATCACAACCAAAAGCGCTTAACGGGAAGATTTTACACATCTACAAAAAAACAAAAAACAAAAAATGGTAACATTTTTATTTTTCTCCACTTATTTCCCAAAGAATTCAACACAGTAGATCTATTGTAGTTGATTTCTACTTGTTTGCGATTCCTAGCTATGAAAAACTTTTAAAAGTGTTGTTTCAACCTTTAGACGCTAGCTAAATGGTACGGCGATCAAAAATACATATGAATTGACGACTAAACAATTCGTACTTAATTCCTACTTACTATCTATTACCTACTTATAATACATAAGACCTACCTAGTATCTAATTAAATTTAGCGATAACAAGTTTCAATGATAATTTAATACAACAACAATCATGAACACAAGACTAAAGGTGAAATAATTTGCGTAAAACAAACAAAAGAGTTTGCAAAAAATAACCATTTTTGGTTCTACGTAAATTCACCAAAACAATGTCGCAATGTCTAATTGTGACTTTACATTTTATATAAGCTGTGGGAACAAGAAAGTCTTGTTTGAAATTACACAAGTGAAGTCAAGTTTGATAAAATTTTTAAAAATAATACTGGAATAAATGCTGTAGACCCGCAGCAAGGCGGTGACTCGCGATAAAAAATTAAGACCGTGCAAGACTGTTGTTTCATGCATACCGAATCATAAATGTGATTGACATCTACCTAATTAAACATTCTACACCTAATGTAAAACACAGGTGTAGCAAAACGTGGCTACGTTAGTCAAATTTTTCGCTTAACATTATTACCAGCATCCACTCAGCAGAAGTGCTTGTTTCATAAAAAAATATTTTTCTTTCCCCTGCTGCGCAAAGCATTTTGTTTAGCTTAATAAGACTGCTAACCGTTAGTGAAGTGAAACACTTCCAAAAATTTTACACAGTTTTGCGTTATGCTACAGTTAAAAATAATAAAAACTCCACTCATTTAACATTAACTTTTTTTCGTGTTTAACAACCCGACACTACCGTTATTTTAATAATGGAATTTATTTTTAATATTAATATTAATTTTAATAGGCCTCCTGAAATATTTTTAATTTAATATTAATATAAATAATTTTTTCAATTTATTTTTAATTTAATATTAATATAAATACAGTTCTTAAAATATTTTTAATTTAATATTAATATAAATAAAATTCTCAAATTATTTTTAATTTAATATTAATATAAATACAAAAATTTTTGATTTTTAATATTAATATTAATTTTAATATTAATATTTTCGAATTATTGGTTTTAGCTCGTGTTGAAAAAGGCACACGTATAGTCAATTACATAGAAATGCAATAACTTGCATTCTGGTGCACTCAAAAGTAGAACTAGGTATAACAAGGCTCGAACAGTCGAGCCCCTTGTTTCACTTTGTAGTTTGCCTTTGCACTTTTGTACCGGGGTGGACGTGGGTCGTGGGTAACCGCGGTTACCTGCGGGTTGGGTTGGTTCGGTAAGTTTGAGCCGCGGGTCGACCCGCGGGTATCCACTTCAGTCTCCGCGGGTCGAAAAAATTTTTCCGACTCGCGAAACCTGTAAGTTTACCTCCCATTTTACAGAAATTGAGTAAGTATAGCGAGGCCGTACCCAGGGGGTGGGAGAATGGGGGGAATGAATTCCTTCCCCCCGAAACTTTTTCCCAGGGATTTTTTAAACAAGGGTCCCCCCTTTAGTTTTTATGCTCCGGCCAGAAAAATTTTCTGATACGTCTCCAATTGACCAAATTTGGCCTAAAAATAAAAAATTTTTCGCAACTTTTTTCTGGGGGCTGCCGCCCACAGACCCCTGCGACTTTGTGGCTATTCCTATTCCTATTCCTATTATTCCTACTATTCCTTGTTATTTTCTTTCATTAAAGCCTATGCATGTGTACACATGTACATTATGCTGCACTTGCATGTCTGCACGAGCATATTATGCTACATTTACTTGTGCAATGCACTGTCTGATGTGACGATCCCATCTTTTGTTTTAAATTTCGTTTCGGTTTTAATTTTAAGTTTCGGTTTCTCAACGCAGGTTGGGTCGCGAGTTACCCACGAGAGTCGAGCCGTGGGTTGGGTTGGGTCGCGGGTCGAAAATTCTGACCCGCGTCCACCCCTGCTTTTGTACATGCTTTTGAGCCCTATAGGTATAGTTAGGATTCGTGGATTGAATAGGATCGGTTGATTGATTTAGTCCAACGGAATTGCCGGATCGGACTTGGACAATTTGGATCCGTAGTCTAAAAATTTAAAGTACCTATCGACTTCAATTTGAAATTTTTTTGAAATTTAACTACGTTTAGGCGTTGCTTGTTTGAGCTATCAAAACATGTAAATGAAAATTTATTTCGGTGGATTGATTAATTGCTAATGGTGGAAATTTATAACTAGACACGAGATAATGGGCAAAAAATCAAATAAATGGATCATAAAGGTTGAGATATGACATTAGGCTATCGAATCATGTAAAAATCAACTTCGTCAGTATTAACAAAAATTTTGAGAAAATTTAAAGTAAAGCTTTGTGAGCACAGAATTCTTTTTTGCGCCTATAATTTACACGTAAAGTTGAAGTTTTGGGAGACCCTAGTAAAAAATTGGCAAAAGCATTGGTTCCAGTTTGTTACATCTGCGATGCGCCTTCCCTGGGGCTACATTGTGTGCAACTTTGAAGCGAATTGGAGAACCTAAAATTTTCAGCCCCCCCCCCCCCTTAACCCTTTAATGCCCAGTGTATCACTGGCTAGACAGCCTCATTCTGACACCTTCTAGTTTTTAGGACATTGCTCGAGCTACGTGCGTTGTAGAGAAATCGCGAAACCACCATTCGATAGAGAAATCATTGGTGAACAATAATGAGTCGATTAAGGGTCTAGGACGCACCGTTTTGGCGTTATAAGCGCTCAAAGTTGAGAATTTTTAAAAATTTGCGCCATCGCTCAGGCATAATGTACCTCACCCTAGAGTATGAACACAGCAACTGTGCGCCTGCGGTAGTTGAATGCGAGAAATAAACAACATAATCTGCTGTATCTGATTCACATAAAGTAGACTGCCGGAGGTGCATTTAAATTTCGTAATGTGGCCTTAAAGAAAATACTACTCTTGCGATGAAAAAAGTCAAATTTGCACATTGCTTAAATGAGCATAGGCTTCGCTATGTGGCAGTAGGACTAAAAATTGTCGGCCAAATTCGAAGACCTACAATTCCCCATAAAAACAGCTAAAACATCTTGTCACTAGAGTAGACTAGTCAAGTTGCATAGCCCCAGATATGATAGTTCCACGTGGGGTATCTCCCATGATCCTTTGGGCATGAAAGGGTTATATGGGGTTTTGGAATTTTGAATTGGATTGGATCAGATCGCCACTCAAGCATTTGCAACGAAGCGGCACCTAAATTACGTGCCAATCCGCTCTACATCACTTAAATTCCAAACAATAATACACGCTTAAAAATATAAACATATAAAATAAAATAAAATAAAGCGTGCGTGCGTGCGTGACACGAAAAGACGATAAATTATGCTAAATAAAGTAAATAAACCTAAAAATTATAAAAAAGTACAATCGTAAAAATTTAAAAAGACATGTACAATGTATAATCACTGCGAACAGCTGAAGGGTCACTTAGGGCCCATTCCTTTACCGGATTAAAGGGTTAATTATAATCGGACTAAACGATTTAAAAATTAAGCTTAAAAATGCCATTCCAAAACCCCCGGATTAAACGGACTTAACTTTTAGCGCGCTGATTTTTAATCAGACTAAACAGACTTAACTATGCACGCTAATGTTAAGCGTGCATGTTAAGTCCGTTTAGTCCAGTGGTAGTTTTGGAATGGGGTCAGACTAAAATTTAGCCGCTGACTTAGTACGTTTAGTCCGATTTGTCATTCCAAAACCTCGGACTAAATCAAGTCAAGTCCGTTTAAGGGGGTAATTGCGTTTTTAGGTGTTTTTTTAAACTACCATAACTGCTGCTTTCATTTGAATACACCCCATCAGCGGTTTTTGACTAATTTTTGCGCCACAGTTATGAAACTCAAGATCAGCCAACAACTACTAAACTTTTTGCAGTTATGCAATGCACTGACATAATATCCCCACCCGTTTTTTTGATATAGTTGATAAGTCGTTTCTACGTTGAGAAAATGATATTTTCGTCCAAAAATCACGTAATTTGACTTTTCTCTAAAATTTTCAAAAGCCCATAACACCGACTCTACAAACTATTTTTAGAAAAAGAAAAAAACGGGTGGGGATAATTTCCTAAAGATAATGTGGTTAAAGTTTCGAAGCCGTAGTCCGTTTTTAGCGTGAGTTCTGTGGGCGCAAAAATTACACTGAAATGTCAAAAATTACAAAAACGCCATTACCCCCTTAATCCGGTAAAGGATTAAACCCTTAGAGACAATAATTCTATTCAAAATTTTTCCACAGACAGACACAGTTCGTGTTGAAAACGAACACACGAACTACGCTGCATTTAAAATATTATTAAAATTGTATTAAAATTCATTTTTAATATTAATATAAATGCAGCGTGTCGGTATATGCACAGGCATATACTTGGTCTGCAGCCTGCTACTCTTACATGTATATGCCCAGCCATTATTAAAAAGAATATTAAAAATAAAGTGATTTTTAATATTAATACGGCCAATTTATTTTTAATTTAATATTAATATAAATACAACTGTTAAAATATTTTTAATTTAATATTAATATAAATAAAATTCTCAATTTATTTTTAATTTAATATTAATATAAATACAAGTCCTGAAATATTTTTAATTTAATATTAATATAAATAAATTTCTGAAATTATTTTTAATTTAATATTAATAAAATTATTAATATTAAAAGTATTTTAAATACTGACTTTTAATATTAATATTAATTATTAAAATAACGGTATGTTGTAGCACAGGCAGATGCGCTAGTCGTTTTCAGAATACTTGTTGACATTCTGTGCAACATGTGGTTGGCCAATCAGCGCGTAGATTCTCTGCGTAACACACTTTAGTATATAATCGCTGATATGACCGCGTATATAATAATCGCGTTGATAACCATTAAGATAGGGATAAAAGCTTAATAACTCATTATTTATTCATAGTCTGCTTGCAAAACATTAAATAAGGTTTGCAAATACCTTTAGGAATATTTTGGCAAACTTTCAGCGAAATTGATTGAGAAACTTTTGAAATATAAACTTTTCTAAATTTTCTAAAGGTTTCTGAATCAATTTCGCTGAAAGTTTGCCAAAATATCCCCAAAGGTATTTGCGAACCTTTTTAATGTTTTTGCAAGCAGACTATAAATGAATATTGAGTTATTTACCTTTTATCCCTACCTCGTTTTATAATTGGAGCACATGCACAGGTGTCTGACCAATCAGAGGTTAGGAGATTGCTTCTGATTGGCCAGCCACATGTTGCTCAAAATGTCAACATGTAGCCTGAAAACGACCAGCGCGTCTGCCTGTGCTAAAGCTACCTATTAGAATTACTTCAAAAAATATAAAGCTAAACCATTTTTGGTTTACCTTAATTTAAATAAAAACTATTTAAACTAAAATTAGCGATTAAGCCGAGCAGTAACTGTAGTTACAAATAAATTACTTATTTTACTTACGTCTCGCCATGCCAAGAGAGCAAAAGGGTTCTTACTGGAAGAAATACGGCATTTTCATCGGAATGACCCAATGGGGATTCGAACCACCCATTTCTGTACTTTAATTTGTTAAAAGAATTAAAACACAAAACGGAACGAGCAAAAGATTATTAGTGAAAAAAACATCGTCGTTGCAATCCCAGGATGGGCACTTTTTGGCTGAACAAAACTCATCAAAGTAAGTCAAAACATTTCAAAACTTATATTCAAAATTTAACAAAGGCCTATGCTTACTATATAACCTGATACTTTGGCTGTATTTTGATGCAGAACAATGCTCACATGTAATTACAAAACGAAAAGCAATATAAAGTCCTGCCGCCACTTAAGGGGGTAGTGTCGCGAAAGCAGTCGATTTTGCGTAACTGTAAAACATTTTTAGAAAAAGATAAGACATATTGCTTTATATATTTTAAAAATATATGTTAAGGCAAGTATTTTCGCCAAGTTTCATCAAAATTGATGCAGTATAATGTTTGCAGTGAGGTCGCAAAGTCGGAAAAATTACGTTTTAAAAACCTATTCACATTCGATTTTTTCGTCACAATTATCAACTTATTTGTTTATTTTGTTTACATAGACTAAAAGGACATATGTTGTAGTTTATGCACACAAAATTTAGTGCAAATTGCTTGAGTGGTTGCGGAGTAATACCTGTTTGAACTGTGAAACTGTGCGTAAACAGTGAAGTACTCACAGCAATAGTGATAAATTGTGAAAAATTTAGACGCTTATTTTAAAATCAAAAGAAAAACGAACCTTCATTTTTCTTTTTTCTTATTTGTGGCAAAAAAACTGTGCGTCGACACGTTATGTGTGCTTCACAAGCTGGCCAATCTGATATCTGGCTGAATTAGTTGAATTATCATGTCCTTATTGTGTAATGTCTGGCTTACAATCGGTGATTGGTTCAAGATATTAATAGATATTGGTAGTCTACTGTCTTGGCAGGACTTATTTAACACAGTATAGCATTGGACTAGTTTCTCAGTGAACGTAGAAGTTCAAAGCAAAAAGATCTCTTTTTGCAACCTATGAGCAAAACTGCTTTCGCGACACTACCCCCTTAATAGCAACAGCGCAAACTTTATTCTATGTAGCTAACCACACGTATTAAGAGTGTAAAATTTCAAGCTTAGCTATGAAGAAATTGGCCTGCCTATGGTACCTTACCTGGTGTATTACATACGAAACAATAAGAAAGCACGTAATAACACCTTTATTTTACGAGAAGGAAAAGTAAGCTGAAGACCTGTAGCCGCTGGGGTGTTCTTAGTCCCATTTAATTGCTACAAAACAGAACATTGAAAAAAGCTGCGAAAACGTAACTACCACCTTAATACACTGTTTATTGTATCGTTTTAGCTGTTTTATTGTTACAAAAATGACTTTTAGTAAATTTACTGGAATGTCAGAGAATTTTGGAAAATTTGGTGATTTTCTAGTTTCTGAAACGTCGCTAGTCATCATTTTATTTTTAATAATTTTCAGTGTTTTGAGTGAGTTCATAATTTACAGTGTTTTGAGCTCCTATTTTACGTTTGATGCTGCTGTAGTCGAAATTAGCATTGTTTTTTGACCGAAAAATGCTAAAATATGTCGCTTTTTGCGTTAAAATCGCAAGTAAGTGCATTTTAACACACCTCAAACCCCCCCTCAGCTGAGCACGGGGTATCGAACTGAGGGGTGGGCACCCCCCCTCAGTTGAGGATGGGGTACCCCCCCTTCAAAACCGTACATAAACGGGCTATTTCGCGCTCCGCATTGGACGCGCGCTGCCAGGCATAATAGGGAGAGTGTCATACCTTCCCATTACATATGTTCTCTTGGTGTTAGGTATGTTTTTGTATATATTCAGTTAGCGTTAAGATTTCATGATGTAATTCTTGGCCTGGAGCGCCATCCTGACAACTAAAAAGTTGCTGTTATCAAAGCTGTCTTACAAACCTGCTGTTTTTTTTCAACAGGCAAAAAATATAAAGAACCTAACATACATAAAAACTGCAAGTTTTGAGCTTTAAACAATTGGTGTATTGAACATTCAAAACCGTTGCACATGCCCGAACTTACAAGCGCAATTAAAAGGGACGGAACTCCAATGGGCAAAATAAAATTGGGCAGTAAAACAATCTGAAATTTTATTCAAAACTAATCCAAAAATTCATTAAAATTACATGACTAAAAAGTGCAATTTCAGAGCTTTCGATTGATGTATTGAACGTTCAAAACGGTTGCGCGTAACTAAAGTTACAGGCGAAAATGGTCAGTGAACCAAATTAGCAAAGTAGGGTTGTTTTGATGTGGCTTTTTTCAATTGATTTGATTTGATTTGATGTGGGGGTTGTAAAATTAGTTTTGATTTGATGCAGCCTTCCTGAAAAGCAATTGATTTGATTTGATTTGATGTGAGAACCTAAATTTTCAATTGATTTGATGTGACAAAAATTTCTGTTTTTAGTTTTGATGCATTTTGATGCAGTTTTGATATAGTTTTGATGCGATATTAGGGCACTGCTAAGCGCTACTTAGTGTTTGTGAACGGCCGAAATGCCCTACATACAGTCGCCGGCCAGCTGGTTAAAGACACCGGCCGTCCGGTCACATTCCACCGATTGAGTAAGTTAGGCCAGGATAAAAGCGTGACAGTCTAAGTTAAACCAAAATAACACTCTAGATTTGAATGAATTTGTTTTTTCTAAAATTTCTGCCGGTCCGGCAGAAGCCTGAGACCATAAAAACCTGACAGACTATTGCTAAAATGACTACAATTAAATGGTTAGTGGTGGGTGGTTCGATGAACCTCGAGTGCGGTTGTATTTATTTCTGGGCCCGTATTTTTAAAATGCAGGTAAAATTAAGATAAACTCGTATTCTCAGACAGTGACTAAAGCCAGCGTGATAACTGAGGCTACATACCTTTGAGATTCAAGTTAAAACCGTGTTTGTTTTGCAGGTAAAAATAATCTGCTATGCAAATTTTTAATCTCAACAGTAGACGCTAGCTGTTGACTTTAACTTTACCTTTACCCACTGAATTTATTAGCCTGCAGGGTAACTTTACCTGCAGTTAATTTTGAGAATACGGCTACTGGTGGTCACCTGATAAAGAGCTAGTAATAAGTGTCAGACAAACATTACACAATAGCAATAAAAATTCATTAGAGTAAAAAACAATATTAAAAATCGCGCGTAATTTAAAGTTTAATGATACAAAAAGAACTAGTCAAGTGGCTACGACGGGTTTCGATTCGACCGGTGAGGGGACCCTCTGTTTTGGGCACAGGATTCTTTGTTCTAGGCAAAGGACCCTTTCTTTGTGTTCACTGTTCAGGGACCCAAATTAGCCTAGAGACATGAAAATATCTGGGCCATGAAAAAATGAAACCATGAAAACATGAAAAAATTTGAACCCATAGGGGGGCTGAGGTGGTTTGTATGGGAATCCACGACGGTCCTAGACGAAAAGAGACCCCTCCCCGATTCGTGTTCAGGGACGCAAATACCCCCTAGAGACAAGTTTTTGTCTGAACCTCTGACAAATCATTTTTCAAGTTCACGACGGTCCCCCTTCTTGGTTTTTTAAAACTGCACTTTTTGAGGGTCACGTGACCCGGAGTCAGAGGGTCGCCAATGTGGGGGGCACAATCACTCAAAGGGGAGAATCTTCTGCCAAATTTTTGGTTCACATTCATGAAGTATATATCACCTCAAAAAAAATCGCTTACAAACAAACGACCACATGGAAACTAATAACGGACATGACAGATACAATTTATTGCCTTTGCATTGCAATTGGCTGGGAGCCTGGGAAGTGGGAACCCAACAACCCAGTATGTATACGTAACTGAGGTCTGTTTAGCAAGCCAACATGCATATGGGTATCAGAGCGTGCGCCTGCTGTCTGGATCTAGAGCTCACGCTGCATCAAAACCGCATCAGAACTGCATCAAAACTAATCAATTTGGATAGTTTTGATCTGATTTGATGTTTGGCAGCGAAAAAACCAATTGATTTGATTTGATTTGATGCGAAGGCTGGAAAATTAGTTTTGATTTGATGCACCACATTTTCAAAAGCAATTGATTTGATTTGATGTGCTGCATCAAAAATCAAAACCGCATCAAAACTAGTTTTGATTTGATGCAGTTTCCACATCAAAACAACCCTATAGCAAAGTCAAGTTGTGCAGTACAACAGTCTGAAAGTGTTATCCAAAATTCATAGATTTAGCGGATTTAGCAGATTTAGGATTTAGCAGATTTAGCAGATTCAGTTAAAACGCTTATCCAAAATTGTTTGGATTTATTGGATTTATCGGATTTAGGCGCGCGCTGAATCCGCTAAATCGGCTAAATCCTGGAATTTTGGATAACAGATTTAGCAGCGCTAAATCCGCTAAATCAAATCCGCTAAATCAAATCCGCTAAATCCATTTTGGATAAGGGGGTTAGTCGCAGAGTTGGCATCAGTTTGCAGTTAGGCTCAGTATTCAAGTTTTTTTAAAATTATATTTATGTGCATTGCTTTGCTGCGACTAAAGTTATGTAGTTTCAACAGTACATAATTGGAAAGAGTATGACACTTTACCTTCTTTTAGCTAATTGGCTAGAACGATGCTGCGTTTTTTTTAACGTCTTAATTCCAGGACCATCAGACAGAAAAATACGTCCGCTATGTCACTTCGTAGAGTGTTAATTGCAGAAATACACCAAACTAGCGAATGTTCGTGACAAAAATTCTATTGGTTTCAACAGAACCATATTATTACATAGTTAGTAATCATTATCCATGATTTTTCATTGTCTAGAACTGTCATTTTTCAATATACAATTTTCACGCTTACAGTTATCACATTAAACCAGAAGTGCTGGAAATTAATTTTCTTTAATTAATGTAGTTCAGCGTGCAACAATTTGGGACAATTATTCAAATCATATAATTATTGTAATTTGTCAAGGGCAGTCAAAATGAGTCTAAAGCACGGTTTCAACTAAAATAGCACCACAAAATGGTGAACACAAAACATATGTAGGTTTTTGAACTTCATGTTTTTAGTTACTTTAGCTGAAACGATATCATGTAACTACATCGTGTGAGCAACGAAGTTAAAATTAAGTAATTTTTATGTTTGTGAATAAACAGCCATAAGCCTATCTTTTCACCAAAAAACTACTAGTACTGAATTCAACTGAAAACATAAAATATATTTTCCAATAATTTTTCTTCTTTAAAGATTCATCAATTGCGATAAGCATTTTTTCGGCTTACTGCTCATTTCACTTAATCACCAAGCCATAAGTATTAATTACTAATCATTAATCATCTAGGTTTTGCCGTAGTGTTCACTGTTTGGCCTTAATCATAGGAGTTTGATTTTTTTACGTGGAAAATTAGAAAGAATACAATTTATTTATATTTTCTTTGAGTCCGGAAACAAGCTACTCCGACTCTACCTTGACTCCGGCGTCCGTAGCAAATAGTTTTGGTCGGTGCTGTATGTAGAAGTGCACTGAATGTTTCAAACAAATCTGACTCCGCAAGGTATTTTCATTTAAAGCTCAATCATAAAATAAACGTGTCTTATTTTTATCACTGTATAAACCTTTTTATGTACCTAATTATGTTTCTAACGTTTCAAATGTACTGGACGTCAAGTGATTAAAAAAATCAAGCAACTATGTAGTAGAGTATATAGTTAAGTTCATTTTTTTCTTTGTTAAAAAACAATAAGTATTGCTGGTTTTTTTGTTTTTGTTTTTTGTAGCACCATTTCAACCTGACTACTGGTCTAGATTTTTTAGGTTAGCACTGTGAAGCCCGGCACTATGATCCCTTATCTGGTTTAAAACCTGTAAAAAATTGTTTGATTATAGTTATTTCGGTTAAAACTCAGTATGAACGCAATATTAACGCTTTTGAGTAAGTTCTTTATTATATAATAATTATTAATATTATGACAAGACTAGTGCGTTAAGTTTGTTTTAGTTCGACTAGCTCTATACGCTAAACAAAAAAGAGATGAGCCATAACTTTTGATAAAGTTATGACATCGACGTGAAACTTATTTTATAAGCTTGCGTTAGTCAAGAGTTATCGACTGATAGGTCTCATGATAACGTGTAATGAGGATGTTGCAGCGGTCAACACTAAGTAAGGTATCATTTAAAAGCAACTTTTTTTGTGATAAGGACTATACGCTTTAGTTATTTTAGTTTAAATTTGTACATTGATAACCTCAAATTATAATTATGTAAGCTCGTTTTTATTTAAGCAGCATCGTGTGAGATTTAGCTCATTTCAGGTTTTGCACTCGCAAAGGCAGAGTCAAATGTTGTTTGGCCCTGTTACTTTGTGAACGATTTAACTTGTATGACTGAGTTGGCATCGAACCTTGGTATTCGTGAAACGTTCAGCTATGACAAAGTTTTACAACGGATGGAACATGATTTGACCAGAAAAGAAGGACTAAATACAGTTTGCAAGTATGTTTTCTTAAGTATGTCTTGATAAGACAATTATTTCAATTATTTGGTAAATATATCAAATAAATGTTTTAATCATATTTGACTGGCAGCGGCAAGTAAATATTAGGATTTTAGATTTTATACAAAGGATTAGTGTGTCTGCACTATAATACCATTCTACTGACGGTATACTAAGGACATGTGAAGACGTAATACATATCACGCAGGCGTTGTGTTAGTTTAACCAAGAGTCCATAATAAGAAGAGTATGACGCTCGACCAATTTCTGGCAGGGGTCAGAAGTACATCGTTTAACCGAGGACATGAGTGCAAAGTTTTGAATACTGGTTCGTTTCAGGGCACGCAAAGATCTTCTTCATTGCTTAGCTTCTAACGGAGAACATTGTGTTACAGAAGTGGACTTTTTTCTGCACCTAGGAATTGACGTTGTGAATGCAAAACGATTTACCACTGTTTTCAAATTTATGAGCATTCTTTGCCAACCAGACATGTTGATAGGTTTGGTTACTGTTATTCTGTTACGAGCCTCATAAAATTACAGTGTTTATTACATACAGTAATACTGCTCAGTTTTACGGTAGTAATTTATAGCATAGTAGCATCGTAAATGTAATATATGTGTAAGTTATAGCACGACGTTGTGTGCACTCAGTAATTTATACGCACTGTAACGTGAAGCGCCAAGTGCACGAACGAGTGCGCGCAGCGCACGAGTTTATGCACGCGGGCTTCAGTGTTAGTGCGAATAGTTGCTGAATGCATGCTGCAAAGTGATCTAACGTAGGGGAGAGACGCCAAATATGA
Organism: Trissonchulus sp. WLG1_4; assembly: GCA_030248245.1. Lineage (NCBI taxonomy): Eukaryota > Metazoa > Nematoda > Enoplea > Enoplida > Ironidae > Trissonchulus > Trissonchulus sp. WLG1_4. The sequence goes on along the minus strand of JASANF010019294.1, from coordinate 9,723 downwards.
GCAGGTGCCTAATATGAGCACCCTTTTTATTGTTACTGGTAGATTAAATTCCACGTGATCTGAATGACAAATCTCATTGGCTAATTTTTTTGTAAGATAATTCAGCTATATCACGTGAAAAGATCCCAACAAATCATGTTAGACAGGCCTGTCACTTGATCTGAATGTTAGTGGCCGTCAGTGAGTTGGCTCGTGAAGCCTGTAAATTGCGAATCCCCCTTTTTAAGTCTGGTCGATGAATCTGCAGTACATGTCGTAGGTATGCTACAATTTGTAGTAATACAATGTAATTAGATACCGTAGATTTCAGAAATGATGATAGTTTTAAGCGTCCAACGTGATTATATGTAAAAATTGGCGATTTTAGCTGGTTACTGGTAAAATTTGAGAGGATGCTAAATATGAGCACATGTTAGAATCTAGGTATCTTAATATGAGCATGCGTTGCCTAATATGAGCATTTGTTTTGAGTGTTATAGCGGTGCGTCAACAATAATTTGATGTTAGAATGAAGAAAATTTGTATTGAATGGGAGATTGCTTTTCACATTAGTCAACTAAATGTCATTTTTTAACAAATATTAGTGCCAAAATTGCCCTCAATTGCCTAAACTTATTAAGGCAAATTGTTCCTGTTGAATTGATATATGTATATATATATTATATATATATATATATATATATATATATATATATATATATATATATATATATATATATATATATATATATTATATATATATATATATATATATATACATACATATATAATGTATAAAGATAAAATCGTTGACAATAACTGTCTGTCTTCGAAGAATACCTTTTACAATTCTCGATTCCAATTTTTTTTAATAATTGTAATAAGATGCCTCTCCAATATATCAACCAGTCCAAAAGCTGAAGTTATATACCCTCGTGTTCTCACTTTACATGTATATACATTCGTACCCTCAGCTAATCAGTACATATGTCAATTCTGCCGCAGTCTCTAGTGCCGCAGTCGCTAGTGTCACAGTCTCCAGTGCCGCAGTCTCTAGTGTCACAGACTCTAGTGCCGCAGTCTCTAGTGTCACAGTCTCTAGTGTCGCAGTCTCTCTCTAGTGCCGCAGTCTCCAGTGCCACCGCAGTGTAGGTTCAAAATTTGACCATTAAGTATAAAGATCTAGACTTTCTAAAAACAATTTGCAGTTCAGCTGAATAGAATAAACAAGTCAAGTTTTTTGGCCCCCGATTGGTTATTCATCACGTGATATGCCAAATGGCAGCTTCGGGAATTATTGGGTTAAGTACAGTCAGTTTCAAATGAAAATGCCTCTTGGCGTCCGAATTCCGACGCCAGACGCGTCGGATGACATCATCCGACGCGTCGGATGACATCACCCGACGCGTCGGGTGACATCATCCGACGCGTCGGGTGACATCATCCGACGCGTCGGGTGACATCATCCGACGCGTCGGGTGACATAATCCGACGCCAAGCTTGCTGGCCTCGCTAGGAAAAGTTTTATATCATCCGACGCCAAATGAAACTCGATAAAATTTAGATGCAAGCATAGAAAAGGGGGGGGTCAGAAACGAGAAACGACAGAAACAAATATGTAATTAAAAATACTTTTTTACTTTTTTATTTCTAAACTTACCTAAGTAACTCAAACAAAAGGCAAATTACTTTCAAATCTGGAAAAAAGTTATCTTTTTGAACTTTGTGTGTGAAGTATCCCCTATTTCTAATAGATGCTAGCAATTGGGGGAGAGTTTGCCAGGTTACATAAGACTGTCTGGCTTACTGGCCAGAAAAATTTCAGTGTATATACTAAGCTTTCCTATGCTATTTATTTTTAGTATCAATTTTTCAAGTCATTTTAAATAAATGTAAAATTTTTTGTAATGAAATTTAAAATTTTTATCTAAACCTTTTAATAAATTTAATTTAATAACTTGTAGTACACTCAAGTGCTTGAATTTTATTTTTGCCCACCCCCCATGCACTAAAAACCTCGGCCCTTTGACTGCAAGTTGCAACCTAATTCCAATATTGACCCAAAATGCTTGGTAAAAGTTTTGGCGTCGGATGACATCATCCGACGCGTCGGATGACATCACCCGACGCGTCGGATGACATCACCCGACGCGTCGGATGACATCACCCGACGCGTCGGATGACGTCATCCGACGCGTCGGAAATTTTGGGGTCGGCCGACGCGTCGGAGGCATTTTCATTTGAAATGGACTGTAAGGTATTGCTCTGAGTAGTTCACAGGATAACTCAACAGTTTCTGTCTCAGTTTGGACTGACTGAATTTTGTGTGCGTAAACTACAGCATGGCATAGACTATCTGCTTTAAGCCTGAGAAAATAAACTGATTAATAAATCAAATTTTGTCGAATTAAAGTTTATTTGAAAATTTATCGAATGTGATTAGCTTTTCTAAACATCATGTTTTTGATTTTGCTGCTTCACTGCAAGTATGACTTCGCCAATATATATAGCTTTTGTGACGTTAAGCTATAAATGCAATTAATTAAATAACTGTAGGTATGCTGCACAAATTAAGGTAAAACTTGGTAAAAAATTCATATTAAACAGATCTTCATTTAAGGTGGCGCTCAGGGGAACCGACTTTGGCGTTTAATTTTTTTCAGCGGCATTTTTGACCATAATGTCTTGAAGGAAAGTTGTTCAAAATGAAAATAGCTTTTATTTGATGTGCATATTGTGATAAATTTTTTTTTTAAATTTTTTTGGACAATTTTGTAGCCGTAGCAAAAAAATTTTTGTTTCCATATAAAATGATTACTCATATCATTGAAATATGTGGCTTCTTAGCTTTAAATTGATGTATTAAACTTAAGAATACGTTGAAGTTTTGCTGAGTTATTTAGCCGTGAAAATTGCAAATCCAAAATGAAAAACCTACAAAGCTGATAAATCTTCGAAAATGTCAATTTTTTGATTTAATTTCTTAAAAAATTGAGTATGGCTTCTGTAACTTTTTCAACGGAAATATGCAGTCCTAGGAAAGGTCTAATTTTTGAAAAAGTGAAACGTGTGGGCAAATTTTACATTTTTGCGTATCGAAATCGACTACTTTTTTTGGACCTGGGTTCCAGCTGCCGTTTGCAATTGAGTTGAAAATTTGCACAATGAAAGAAAGAATATAAATGCAGACGTGAAAGTTTTTCGATTTTCAAATTTTGGCCCGCAGCACTTTTTGTAGTCGCTCAAACACGACTGATTTTTGAAAAATAGATTTTTTGCAAAATCAAAAATAAAAATGAAAAATCGAAGATCAATCACGTCTAGATTTTTGAGAGATCTTTCTATTGATACCAAGATCATCAAAATCGGTTGAAGTTTCGCTGAGCTAGGTCAAAAACAAAATTAGTGTGAATAGGAAATTCGACATGGTCATAAATTTTGACACATTCACATTAAAGTGCTGAACTGTATTGTAAATAGGTTTTTTGATGTCTCTTTGATGTACAACTAAAATGGTATTGCTATTTATTGCATGAGCTGAGCGCCAAACATGAGATTTGTTGCTGAGCGCTACCTTAATATATTGAAAGAATAAGTTCTTAAACTTCACTGAACACTAATTGGTTTTACCTCTTTTTACCTCTTTTTACCTCTTTTCGCGGCACTACCTCCTGAAATATTTGTTTTGATGTCAAATCTATATTGTGTCAATTGTCTATACTGCTAAAATGAGAGACCGATATGTTTACATGCTATTTTAGACTATGCCCATATTAAGCAACCCGGGCTCATAAAAGGCAACTAAATGCTCATTTTAGGCAACTTTAATGCTCTATAAGTTATGTGTTAATCTAGGATATGCCCATATTTGGCGTCTCTCCCCTACTTATATTATATCTGTTTTGAAATATACAGTGCGATGCCGATAAGTCAATAACTGACATGCACGCCTGCAGCACTGCAATAACTAATGCACGCTGTGAATCTAGCAGCGTGCACTTAGTTTTATTTCCTGTTTTTTCAAGACAGGCATGATATACGTACTTTTTATTAAATACATTGAATGGATCAAACTAGCGTAAACTAACTATTATTTGACAATAGGAGCGAATTGTAATTTTTTAATGCTTTTGTTCTTACATTGTGCAAAAGAAAAAGCCTGTAGTATAAATATACATAGTTTCAAATCACATATTCATTATCATCAAATATTGCCCACCTATTATACTTTAGAAATAAATTTCACAAAATGCTTTCCTCTTTCAGAGCTGTATGATAATTTTGACTGCATTCGTGAAACGAGCACACGAAATTCAGATTTCTTCAAGCCATGTCACAAAATGTTTCACCAAGCAGCGAAATCGCGTCATGGAATAGATTGCCAGTATGCCGTTTTGCTTATTTAATCATAATTATAAATATAAATTGGCCATAATTGCGCATATAAAAACATTGATTCAGTAAGTTCTTTTTTTTTTGTGACGCCCATAAGGTGGTCGGGCACTGGTTGGAGCTCAGATTCACCTCTTCCTTGTGTTGGAGTTATACCAGGCTACGAGTAGTAACTCCAATACAAGAGCATTCCTAATCTACTTAAGGGGGGGAGATCGAAGTTACCATGATTCTCAGAGGATTTAAAAAGAAATTTAGGGCGAGTTTTGAGACCTGACTTCCGATCCCGCAAGCAGGGAAACCCCGCAAGCGGGGTACAGTCGTGAGTGTCCCAGTTTAATATTTTAATAAACTATTTTATCTGGTTGTGAAGCAGAATGGAGCAGTAGTAGCGGATGTAGTTGTAACAGATGTAGAATTGGAAGTGGTAGCAGCCGTAGTCGTTATAGCAGTTGGTGTTGTATTGGTAGTAGCCGTGGCAGCAGCTTTGGCAGCAGCAGTCGTAATAGTTGTTGTTGTAGTTGATCTTTCATGCGTTGCTGGTGTTGTAATCACAGTTGTTGTTGTAGCTGTAGTTGCTGTTGTAGATGGATCTGTGTGTGTTGCTGGTGCTGTGCTTGTAGCCATAGTTGTTTTGTTGTTGTATTTGATCTCTCATGCGTTGCTGGTGTTGTAGCCACAGTTGTTGTAGTTGTAGTTGCTGTTGTAGTCGGAGCTGTGTGTGTTGCTGATAGCAGATAGGTGGTCGTAGTGCTGCTGCTTTAGCCGTTTTAGTCGTAGTGGCAGCAGTTGTAGTGGCATTGGAAGTTGTAGCAGCTTTACCATCGTTCCAGTAGTAGCAGCTGCCACAGTGCCTTTTGTCGTAGTAGGAGCAGTCGTTTGGTTGTAGTCGTAGTGGCAGCAGTTGTAGTGGCATTGGAAGTTGTAGCAGCTTTACCATCATTCCAGTAGTAGCAGCTGCCACAGTGCCTTTTGTCGTAGTAGGAGCAGTCGTTTGGTTGTAGTCGTAGTGGCAGCAGTTGTAGTGGCATTGGAAGTTGTAGCAGCTTTACCAATTTTTCTCGTAGTAGCAGCTGCCATAGTGCCGCCCTTTGTTGTAGTACGATCAGTCGTTTGGTTGTAGTCGTAGTCCAGTAAGTTCTTGTTGCTGCATAACTATTCAATAGTTATTCATGCAGAGTGAACAGCACAGAATGTACTGCTTCGAGCACCGCCCAAAGCACATGTTTTCAAAGCATCAAAGCACTGACGTAAAGCACAAAGCACTAAAGCATTAAAGCACAGCACTTTGCAACATTTCAATGTCAAACATCAACAAGCAGCAATTTATTGCAAAATTGTTCAGCAAATTATGGTTTTATTGAAAACAGTTTGTGCATTAACTTCGTTGAAGTTAGACCTGCCGCTGTTGAGATGATTTTTTACTGAAATAATACTCTTCCCAATTGGGGTCAAATTCACACTAGCACGTGCACAACACAAGCACAGGCATGCGGAAAAGATACAAACGTTTAGATTCAAGGATCTATTTACGTCACTTGCCACCATGACGCCTCTCCTCAGTTCCCCACTAGACTAGCGCCTCTGTAAACTGCCTCTTTGCGACACTTCTCGAGGAGACAGGCGCCCCCAGAATGGTAGGGCAGAATTATTAAACCAATTTCAATAACGCCCAAAGTTAAAATTAAAAAATAAAGTAAAATTTTACTCATTAGGGGTTGTAAGCCCGATCCAAGGAAAGACCGATCATTTCTGAGGTTGGACGGTGTCGGGTTACGGGGATGTATGTAGGTTATACATGTAGTTGATAAAGGTGCAAAATTTATGAGCGTTTCTCCGCGCAGCGAAGTTTTTATACTGCAACGTGAGCTGCACATTAAGAAAGCAGCAAAAACTGAAAGTATTTCCGCCTTGCCATGTACTTACATTTACTTCTTGCACCGAATCTGACACAACCAAAACTGAGGACAAGCTCCCCGACCACCGTGCGTTAGGCACGCCCCTCTCGCCGACAGCGCACGTGCATCTACGCAATATAATTTAAAAACGTTTCTCTATCACTTCATAAATTTGATTTTTATGCACGCCTACACAAAAATTTTTTATAAATTGAGGAAGCAAACACATTGCTAGTTACATACTATTTTGACAGAATTTTGAATATTTGGGCAATTTTGGAGGTAAGCATTGCACACTGGCGCCTACATATTTTTTTTTAAGTTTAGTGTTTTTATGTAGGTCATTTACGTAACATTTTTCATCCCAAAAATTTACAGTACTGGCAAATGTTTAGTAGTTTGGGCTGGGGTGGCGCTCTCCATTCACTGCAGGTCCAACGTTTTTTTGCACCCTCCCCTTTTAAGCCTTTCAAGATGGGATACCCTTCATAGCTCAAGTTGCTCAAATAGTTTCTCCTAAACGACATGTTAGCAACTGCGCAGCCCAAACTTTTTCTGCGTCAATTTGTAAAAAAATTGCGCAGAATGTTATAGTGCTACTTAAGCGGGTGTTTTAGGTGAAAAAACTATGGCATTGGCTGTCCTCAACTACGATTTTGGAGATTTAAAAAAATTTGTCGACAACAGTCCATCTCTACCTAGAGTTCTAGAGTTTGCAAAAGCCGAGTTGAACTTCTAAATGCTGGGACATTTTTATAACTATTGATATACATTTTTATTACTATTTATACATTTTATTCGCTATGCTTTACAACGGGGCATCAAATAGGGACTTGAATATCACGTCAAGATGGACATTTTGTTGGAAAGCTAAGCTGAGTTTTGAACTTTTAGCAGGCTGAAAAACACTACAAGGATGCAGTTATTGATAGTTGCACTTAAGACGTCGTTATTACACCGAATAGTATAGGTTGGTACAGCTTACTGAACTATTAATGTTGAATAGAAAGAGGATGCCCCAATTTGAAAAGAATGAAAAAAATGGAGGCGCCGGGAATCGAACCCGGGCCGCCTGCTTCGAAGCCAAGCATGCTAACCACTACGCCACAGCCCCGAGTCTGATAGGCCCTAATTCTCATTAATAACATTAACTTTTTAACCTCACAGCAGAATTTCAGCTAATAAAATCGAATTCTCCTATTCCAAACTTTGATACTACCGCAGCGACAATCTTATACTTCAATGATTAATAAGTCACGCTGCTTTTCTAATCCTAATCCTAATTATAACTATTAGTTTTTAACCAATTATAGTTGTATGTAGATCAAGCTTGAAACGTTAGAGAACTATGGAAATTTTTCAAATTTGATGGTTTTGACGCAATTTGGAAAATGTTTTCAAATTTTTAGCAACGAAAATGGATTTTTAGCACTTTTTGGGTCAAATCAGCTAAGACTTCTTTCAGCCTCCAACAAAAAAGTGCGTTACAGAACGCACATGCCAAAAAAGTGGCAAATTTCAAAAAAAGTATGGCGGTTACCACTTTTTGACGCAAAAAACACTGATAACTAGCCTAGCGCATGCGTAGCTATAGCCAGTCAGGTGAAGGTTAGCTATAGCTAGCCCAGTGCAGGCTAGCTATGGCAAGGTTAGCTTAAGTACGCACGTACGTATGCGCCTACTGAAATTACGTAACAGCACACGTATTTTACGAAGAGCGAAAGCAAGTTAAGGACCTGCCGCCGCTGAGCACGAAGCACGAAAAGCACAAAGCACAGTGGTTTGAGATTGTCAAAAGCACAAATTGCCAAACATTCGAAAGCACCAAAGCACTAAAGCACGAAGTATTAACCGGGCCTCCACCTTAAAGTCTTTGGATGTCAGCTAAAGTAATATATGTGTGTAACTGTGGAAAGCTCGTAATTGTACAGGTTGGAGAAAAACAGACAATTATTAATAAATTTTCTTGATTGTTTCTATAGAAAACTACTTTACCGTTTGCAACACTATTCCGGTAAAAATATTTCTTGTAATAACTCATAATAATAACTAATAAAGTTAACTGTCAAAAATTTATTAATTAGTATTTATTATTAGTTTATAAAAACAACCTCAAAAAATGACCATTTGAACCGCTCGAGTTTACAGTTCTGTATCTTTGTTATAGTAATCATGCTTAAGAAAACTGAAGTTAGCGGGTCAATATTAAATTTATTTGGCTCATAAACCACACCAGCTCACATGATAGTTTTCAATACAACAAGGTAGTTTAAATCGATTACTCATACATATAATGCACTGCCTTACTAATTGAGATATTAATTCCAGTAAAATAAGACCCTTAGGACTACGATAATTATATTGTTGTTATAGCTCGATGAATCAGTATTTGAATTGCAACGCCGATATTTTTAAAAAACAATGCAGTGAAAAAACTGGCTACGCGATCTGTTTAACAGCCAAACTTGAAGCTGAAGAAAGCTGGAATTGTGAAGAAACTATACGATGCTAATTAAATTAAAGCTTACTGTTTGTTAACGTTTTACAATATTGAAAAATTCATTGGCATAGTTTTAGAACTTGCCACTGCTATCCTGATAAATGATTTAATGAGCCATAACTTTGTGTCCGTTTTGGAAATAAAACAATTACCATGTTTGTCAAATATGTTAGTAAAAGATGACGCTTCAATTTAAGTTTGATAGAAATAAGTACTAATAAGTAAGTAGTCAGATGTAACATCACCTGTAATCACCGCAACGTTACTGAAATAAAGCTGAAAGCGCAACTGACTTTACAGATGTGTGTCCATTCTAACGTCGCACGACATTGTGCGAATGTGAATGAAAACAAGTAATTTAGTGAGCGTAATAAAAAATTAAACAAGTTATTTAGATTTTAAACAACTTATTTAAAAGCCTGATTTTGAATGGGAAAAATTATGTTGAGCTTATAAATTTAAAATGTATTTGAGGTCGCCCAAATATGGTAACGATCAATGAATGTCAATTTCACAGTCCAACCATACCGGTCGAATAAGTGTGTTACAGAGCTAGCATGAGATGTAATATTATAGAAACTAGGGAGAATCATTAATCACTCCCTATTTGGTTGATTTGGTAACTACTGTACTGTCTGCGTTTGGTCGAATTGGTGTGCGTGGGATTTGTGCTTCTGCCGAGGTATCCATTATATTCGTAAAAATTCAGTAATTTGCAATATATATACAGTCCATTTCAAATGAAAATGCCTCCGACGCGTCGGCCGACGCCAAAATTTTGAGCGCAACGGATCAGCGTCATCCAACGCGTGGGGTGATGTCAGCATCCGACGCGTCGGATGATGTCATCCGACGCCAAAACTTTTACCAAGCATTTTGGATCAATATTGGAATTAGGTTGCAACTTGCAGTCAAAGGGCCGCAGTTTTTAGTCCATGGGGGGTGGGCAAAAAT
>JASANF010019291.1:0-44156 GCA_030248245.1 Trissonchulus sp. WLG1_4 | reverse complement strand
AAAGTGCTAAAAATGAACGCAGCGCGTCCGAAAACCTATAAAAACGTGTTTTTACATTGAAAAAATATGCGTTTGAATTTTTCCCCCCCCGCCGAACCTGCACCTTGAGTATATATATAGGCCAGGTCGAGACCGAGAGCGCATCTGAAACTACTTACCTCACCAATTTTTGTGCAGTTCTGAGTCTTGTAGTATTCTTAATCAAATATCAAAATTTTGCATGTGAAAAATTGCAAAGTGAGTAAATAATTGTTGACATATTTGACTTGTCATAACTTTTCACAAAAACCGTTTTGGCCAACGCCGTTTGCATTTTTAAAACAAGTTACCTTTCCTCTATACTTCTATAGCTCAAGAACAGTGAAAAACGTTGTGGTTTACCTGTGACTGTCCAAAGTTTGTGCGGGGAAAAAACCATATTGCGGGGAAAAAACCATATTGCGGGGAAAAACCCTAATTTGTTTGACGAAAATAATCTTCTCTGCTAAAAAAATTTGGCCGTAAAATGTTGTTTTGGCCTATACCCCGACACGCCTTACGAAACCTGTTTTGGTAATGTTTCAACAAAATTTGGCATTTTTTGAAATATTCAGGCTTTAGCTGCTGTGTTACCACTTAAATACAAGAATGGTAGACTCGGACGGTGTTTGTCGACCGTTTATAACGTAATACGCGCAAAAAATGTATTGTTAATGCACTTAACTATACATATATATATACTAAGAAAATGCATATTTTCAAAAATCGATATTCACCACCTTAAACACTTCAAATTGCAGAACAAATGCCAGCCAAGACATATATTGCGCATTAACTACCGTCATGTATGACGGATGATTTTCTCGGCGCTAGCCCTGGGGAGGTCGAGACCAACCGACTAGGGGATAAATTATCTCCTCTCCGGTCCCCTGTCGCCTGCCTAGGGCTGCGTGCACTTCAATAGCAAACACTAGAAAAAAAATAACATGCTGCCACGTCAGTAGCGTACCCAGGATTTCGCGAAGGGGGGGGGGCTGAACTGATGGTCGACGACCGGGGGGGGGGGGGGGGGAACGTACACGCAGTCCAAGGCAATCTGCAGAAGGTTTAGCTTTTTAGAATTTTTAAACTGCTTGCATTGATATTGAAAAAATGTCTGATGTCTTGCAATCATAGTGGGTGCAGGGGTCCCCAGTCCCCAGCGGCAGCCCCCATATGCTGGAGCTTTTTTAGAATTTTAAAATAAAATTTGCATTGAAAAAGCAATTCTAAGCAACACTGGACGTAAAATCAGAGTGGTTGCGGGGGTCTGGGGGCGGCAGCCCCCAGAAGCTGGAGCATTTTTAAAATTTTAAAATAATATTTGCATTGAAAAAGCAACTCTAAGCAACACTTGTCGTGAAATCATACAAACTTGATTGACTTGACTAGTATATAACTTGTCGCGCAGTTTGCAGAGGTCTGGGGGCGGCTGCCTCCAGGAAAACAAATTGGGAATTTTTTATTTTTAGGCAAATTCAGTGAATTGGAGACGTATCATAAAATTTTTTTGGCCGGTCCATAAAAGCTAAATGGGGAAGACATCCTTGTTTAAAAATTTGTCTGAACATTGAATAAACACAACGAGATGACACCACAAAGCGAAGTAAAGTCAGCGCGATGGTTCCGGAGCGGCCTCCGAAAAAAATTTTTCGATTTGAGGGCAAATTTCATCAATTTACGGCTGCAAAAATTAGCCCATGGGGGGACTAGCAAACCTGAAAAATACGTTGTATACAGGAAAAAAATGAAGAAAAACTATGGGTGACTAAAGCTGTCCCTTAGACATTCGTCCTCCACTCCACCCACCGCACGGTTTTTAATTAAAAGCCACACAATATATATATATATAACTAAATACCAATAATAGTTGTTAGCATTACTCATTATTAATACAAAATATCTGATATGTTATGTATATATATACATTAGAGCAGTAATGAATTGGGTGCGAGATCCCTTCGAAAGAAATTTTTGGGGAAATTTTTGAAATTTCAGTGTCATTTTGGTCAATTGGGGACGTGCCGGAAAATTTTTTTCAGTGGTGTCATAAAAGCAAAGGGGGACCACAGGAAAAAAGTGAAAAAGGGGGGGTTGGCTGAAATCGCGAAGGGGGGGGCTAAAACCGGGAGGGGGGGGGCCGATGTCCCCCTAGCCCCCCCCCCTGGGTACGCCACTGTGCCACGTGCGCGTTGCTCTCCTGCTCCGGGCTTGCCCCAGGACAGGCTGACTAAACGAAACTCGCAGAGGGTATCAATGTCAGGAGCACTCGTTGAAAAAAAACATATATACATACGTGTATTTATGCTGCTGAGTTTGTAATTTTTATTCCCTTTGACTATATACAGTAAGATCATTCAACTAGAAAAAATCCAGAAAAAAGTTGAATAACTAGAAAAAAACCAGAAAAAAGTTAGAAAATAACTAGAAATATATCAGAAAAAAGTTAGAAAATAACTAGAAAATAACTAGAAAAAAACAGAAAAAAGTTAGAAAATAACTAGAAAAAAACCAGAAAAAAGTTAGAAAATAACTAGAAAAAAAACCAGAAAAAAGTTAGAAAATAACTAGAAAAATATCAGAAAAAAGTTAGAAAATAACTAGAAAAAAACCAGAAAAAAGTTAGAAAATAACTAGAAAAAAACCAGAAAAAAGTTAGAAAATAACTAGAAAAAAACCAGAAAAAAGTTAGATAATAACTAGAAAAAAAACAGAAAAAAGCTAGAAAATAACTAGAAAAATATCAGAAAAAAGTTAGAAAATAACTAGAAAAAAACCAAAAAACAGCTAGAAAATAACTAGAGAAAAACCAGAAAAAGAGCTTAGAAAATAACTAGAAAAAAAACAGAGAAAATCTGGAAAAAAATTAAAAACCTAGCATATACATACTAGAAACAGTGCATAAAACCACTCAGACACCCTCAAAAAACAACTAGAATTCAGTTTCAGAAAACGTATATAAAGAGCATCAACGTGGCTGAACAATAAAGAAAATCATCAGGTAACACTCTGAAAAACCGGAGGATAGTCCAAGAAAGGGTTGGTCGAAAAATCAGAAAAAGAACAGAAAAAACTAGAAAAAAAACCAGAAAAAAACCAGAAAAAACGTAGAAAGCAGCTGGAAAAAAACTAAAGTAAAAAAACCAGAAAAAAGTTAGAAAAAAACCAGAAAAAAGCTAGAAAACATTTTTTTTTGGGTCAGAAAAAAAACGAGAAAAAAAGTAGAAAAACTAGATCGTGAGACTGGCAGTTAGAAAAAAATCAGAAAAAGGGTAGAAATTAGAAAAAACCAGAGAACCAGAAAAAACTAGTTTGATCCGTACCCATTCTAAGCTTATTTATAAATTAACAAAATATGGTATAGATGGACAGCTTTTGGCGTGGATTCATAGCTTTCTTGCAAATAGAACTCAAACCGTATTAGTTGAAAATTGCAGATCTAATCCGTGTTCCGTTGTTAGTGGAGTGCCCTGTGGCGGATCTACTGTAGCAAACTCAACTATCTAAGCATAATACTATTCCTACAGAAGAACAATTACAATTCATAATGCTTTTATCACCTTATGTTTGATATACAAGTATGTACAAAGTATAGTAAACTTCCAAACTTGCTGCTTCATATAGCCCTTAGTTGTCATAATCGGTGACCTCCTGCGATAATTGAATGCCCTCGGACAACGGCTGATCCACCTCCAGCTGCTGTCAACGCAGTTGGTGCTCATCCAAGCTGCCACCGTTTTGGCCGAAGGATCCTCATCTTTGGTTCGCACAAGTCAATCCCAATTGCACTGAAGCGAATTCAAAGCCAGCAAACGAAATTTTACTACGTGTCCAGCTCTCTGCAGCCCCGAAGCTGCTACCAAAGTTTGCATATTGATCAACCCTCCCGTCGACGAACCCTACACCGCCTCTAAAGACGCCTTGATCAATCGCATTTCAGCGTCGGAACAAAAACGGCTCCAACTACTTCTCACAGCAGAAGAATTGGGTGATGAGAAGCCAAGTCAACTACTTCGCCGGGATGCAACTCTTGGGCGGCACGCCGGTCGATGGATCCCTACGAGCTTTTCCTTCAACGTCTACCGGGTACTTCGCATGGACTTGCTCTTGCAACTTGTCACGAGCATACGTAATGAACGAAGTACACGTACATCCAACTGATTGTCGGTGGACAAGTTGCAAGAGCAAGTCCATGCGAATGTTACCCGGTAGACGTTGAAGGAAAAGCTCGTTTAGTTCAAATTACAGATAAAGGGATCCATCGACCGGCGTGCCGCCCAAAAGAGTTGTTGCATCCGGCGAAGTAGTTGACTTGGCTTCTCATCACCCAATTCTTCTGCTGTGAGAAGTAGTTGGAGCCGTTTTTGTTCCGACGCTGAAATGCGATTGATCAAGGCGTCTTTCAAGGCAGTGTAGGGTTCGTCGACGGGAGGGTTGATCAATATGTCCCGAACTTCGGTAGCAGTTTCGGGCTGCAGAGAGCTGGACACGTAGTAAAATTTCGTTTGCTGGCTTTGAATTCGCTTCAGTGCGAATTGGGATTCGACTTGTGCGAACCAAAGATGAGGATCCTTCGGCCAAAACGGTGGCAGCTTGATAGACACAACTGCGTTGACAGCAGCTGGAGGTGGATCAGCCATTGTCCGAGGGCGTTGAGGATATCAGGGTCACCAATTATAGCAACTAAGGGCTATATGAAGCAGCAAGTTTGGAAGTTTACTGCAATACTTGTACATACTTGTATATCAAACATAAGGTGATAAAAGCATTATGAATTGTAATTGTTCTTCTGTAGGAATAGTATTATGCTTAGATAGTTGAGTTTGCTACAGTAGATCCGCCACAGGGGCACTCCACTAACAACGGAACACGGATTAGATCTGCAATTTTCAACTAATACGGTTTGAGTTCTATTTGCAAGAAAGCTATGAATCCACGCCAAAAGCTGTCCATCTATACCATATTTTGTTAATTTATAAATAAGCTTAGAATGTGGTACGGTATCAAACTAGTTTTTTTCTGGTTTTTTTCTGGTTTTTTTCTAATTTTTTCTAACTTTTTTCTGACTTTTTTCTGATTTTTTTCTAACTGCCAGTCTCACGATCTAGTTTTTTTCTACTTTTTTTCTGGTTTTTTTCTGACCCTACAGAGAATGTTTTCTAGCTTTTTTCTGGTTTTTTTCTAACTTTTTTCTGGTTTTTTTCTAGTTTTTTTCCAGCTGCTTTCTACGTTTTTTCTGGTTTTTTTCTGGTTTTTTTCTAGTTTTTTCTGTTTTTTTTCTGATTTTTCACCAACCCTTTCTTGGACATTCTCCATTTTTTCAGAGTGTTCCCTGATGATTTTCTTTATTGTTCAGCCACGTTAATGCTCTTTATATACGTTTTCTGAAACTGAATTCTAGTTGTTTTTTGAGGGTGTCTAGTAGTTTTATGCACTGTTTCTAGTATGTATATGCTAGGTTTTTAATTTTTTTCCAGATTTTCTCTGTTTTTTTTCTAGTTATTTTCTAACTTTTTTCTGGTTTTTCTCTAGTTATTTTCTAACTTTTTTCTGGTTTTTTTCTAGTTATTTTCTAACTTTTTTCTGATATTTTTCTAGTTATTTTCTAACTTTTTTCTGGTTTTTTTCTAGTTATTTTCTAACTTTTTTCTGGTTTTTTTCTAGTTATTTTCTAACTTTTTTCTGGTTTTTTTCTAGTTATTTTCTAACTTTTTTCTGGTTTTTTTCTAGTTATTTTCTAACTTTTTTCTGATATTTTTCTAGTTATTTTCTAACTTTTTTCTGGTTTTTTTTCTAGTTATTTTCTAACTTTTTTCTGGTTTTTTTCTAGTTATTTTCTAACTTTTTTCTGTTTTTTTCTAGTTATTTTCTAGTTATTTTCTAACTTTTTTCTGATATATTTCTAGTTATTTTCTAACTTTTTTCTGGTTTTTTTCTAGTTATTCAACTTTTTTCTGGATTTTTTCTAGTTGAATGATCTTACTGTATATAGTCAAAGGGAATAAAAATTACAAACTCAGCAGCATAAATACACGTATGTATATATGTTTTTTTTCAACGAGTGCTCCTGACATTGATACCCTCTGCGAGTTTCGTTTAGTCAGCCTGTCCTGGGGCAAGCCCGGAGCAGGAGAGCAACGCGCACGTGGCACAGTGGCGTACCCAGGGGGGGGGCTAGGGGGACATCAGCCCCCCCCTTCGCGGTTTTAGCCCCCCCCTTCGCGATTTCAGCCCCCCCCCTTTTTCACTTTTTTCCTGTGGTCCCCCTTTGCTTTTATGACACCACTGAAAAAAATTTTCCGGCACGTCCCCAATTGACCAAAATGACACTGAAATTTCAAAAATTTCCCAAAAATTTCTTTCGAAGGGATCTCGCCCCCAATTCATTACTGCTCTAATGTATATATATACATAACATATCAGATATTTTGTATTAATAATGAGTAATGCTAACAACTATTATTGGTATTTAGTTATATATATATATATTGTGTGGCTTTTAATTAAAAACCGTGCGGTGGGTGGAGTGGAGGACGAATGTCTAAGGACAGCTTTAGTCACCCATAGTTTTTCTTCATTTTTTTCCTGTATACAACGTATTTTTCAGGTTTGCTAGTCCCCCCATGGGTTAATTTTTGCAGCCGTAAATTGATGAAATTTGCCCTCAAATCGAAAAATTTTTTTCGGAGGCCGCTCGCCTCCGGAACCACCGCGCTGACTTTACTTCGCTTTGTGGTGTCATCTCGTTGTGTTTATTCAATGTTCAGACAAATTTTTAAACAAGGATGTCTTCCCCATTTAGCTTTTATGGACCGGCCAAAAAAATTTTATGATACGTCTCCAATTCACTGAATTTGCCTAAAAATAAAAAATTCCCAATTTGTTTTCCTGGAGGCAGCCGCCCCCAGACCTCTGCAAACTGCGCGACAAGTTATATACTAGTCAAGTCAATCAAGTTTGTATGATTTCACGACAAGTGTTGCTTAGAGTTGCTTTTTCAATGCAAATATTATTTTAAAATTTTAAAAATGCTCCAGCTTCTGGGGGCTGCCGCCCCCAGACCCCCGCAACCACTCTGATTTTACGTCCAGTGTTGCTTAGAATTGCTTTTTCAATGCAAATTTTATTTTAAAATTCTAAAAAAGCTCCAGCATCTGGGGGCTGCCGCTGGGGACTGGGGACCCCTGCAACCACTATGATTGCAAGACATCAGACATTTTTTCAATATCAATGCAAGCAGTTTAAAAATTCTAAAAAGCTAAACCTTCTGCAGATTGCCTTGGACTGCGTGTACGTTCCCACCCCCCCCCCCCCCCGGTCGTCGACCATCAGTTCAGCCCCCCCCTTCGCGAAATCCTGGGTACGCTACTGACGTGGCAGCATGTTATTTTTTTTCTAGTGTTTGCTATTGAAGTGCACGCAGCCCTAGGCAGGCGACAGGGGACCGAGAGGAGATAATTTATCCCCTAGTCGGTTGGTCTCGACCTCCCCAGGGCTAGCGCCGAGAAAATCATCCGTCATACATGACGGTAGTTAATGCGCAATATATGTCTTGGCTGGCATTTGTTCTGCAATTTGAAGTGTTTAAGGTGGTGAATATCGATTTTTGAAAATATGCATTTTCTTAGTATATATATATGTATAGTTAAGTGCATTAACAATACATTTTTTGCGCGTATTACGTTATAAACGGTCGACAAACACCGTCCGAGTCTACCATTCTTGTATTTAAGTGGTAACACAGCAGCTAAAGCCTGAATATTTCAAAAAATGCCAAATTTTGTTGAAACATTACCAAAACAGGTTTCGTAAGGCGTGTCGGGGTATAGGCCAAAACGACGTTTTACGGCCAAATTTTTTTAGCAAAAATTGTCGTCAAACAAATTAGGGTTTTTCCCCGCAATATGGTTTTTTCCCCGCAATATGGTTTTTTCCCCGCACAAACTTTGGACAGTCACAGGTAAACCACAACGTTTTTCACTGTTCTTGAGCTATAGAAGTATAGAGGAAAGGTAACTTGTTTTAAAAATGCAAACGGCGTTGGCCAAAACGGTTTTTGTGAAAAGTTATGACAAGTCAAATATGTGGACAATTTTGTCACTTTGCAATTTTTCACATGCAAAATTTTGATATTTGATTAAGAATGCTACAAGACTCAGAACTGCACAAAAATTGGTGAGGTAAGTAAGTTTCAGATGCGCTCTCGGTCTCGACCTGGCCTATATATATACTCAAGGTGCAGGTTCGGCGGGGGGGGAAAAATTCAAACGCATATTTTTTCAATGTAAAAACACGTTTTTATAGGTTTTCGGACGCGCTGAGTTCATTTTTAGCACTTTCCAAGCAAAAAAACGTAGATTTACTGCTTTTCGAAAAAATTCAAATTTTGTCGAAAATCATCATTTTTCGACTTTCAGGGGCTAATTTTTGAAAATTTTCACCGATACAGTCGTAATATCAGTCCGAAGTTTGATAATCATAACGTAACTTATAATAATATATTTAATTCAGCTTTGTTTCCAAAATATTCTGCTCATTTATACCAAAAAATGTTAATTTTTTAAACTTATATATATAATAGGCGAACTATGCATCGTTAAACTGAGCTCACATATCAATTGTTATTGTTTCTTTTTGCATAGACAATAAATTAACTACATTTTCCGACACAAAATAGCATTTTTAGTTAAAAGGAGCAATTTTTAATAATGAAGAATACAATAAAATACGAATTCAAAACGTCACTGCTGCTCAGCATCACGCTGGCGCTGACAGCCAATTTCGGTTCAAAAGCGCAGCTTTATTTATGATTCCACAGTAGCAAATATCCTTTCATTTGATGCAAGCAACTAAGACTAAGCCTTTTCTAACCCAAATACTAAGCCTGAGCCTAAGCACTAAGCCTCAGCCTAAGCCTAAGCCTAAGCCTAAGCCTAAGCCTGAGCTAAGCCTAAGCCTGAGCTAAGCCTAAGCCTAAGGCCTAATTTTAAGGGAAAAACCTGCTAATAAGCATAAAAAATAACTTAGCTGCACTAAAATACCCCCATCTGCTCCATATTTAAAAAAATTCGCAGCTGTAGCCCGAAATTTGAACTGAACCCAACTAGTGCTGTAACGCTAGAATCAGCCTGGCCTGGGTAGCTTCAGAAAAAGTTTTGTACCTTTTCAAATCCTAAACCAATTTACAAAATTTTTTCAGCATTTAGTAGCTTAAAGGTTACCCTTTTAGTGATGGCAGCAGGTTTTTATTTCACAAAGAATTTCTGCCTAAATCCAATTTTGCGCAAAAAATTTCATGTAAAGTTTAATTTTTGGACAAAGTTTGATTTCCAGCTAGAGCTTACATCCTACAAACTTCTAACCTAGCCTATTCGAAAGAGCGTTCAATTTTGACCCCCCCTAGGTTTGGGGGATATAGGGGGACTCCGGATCATTAGTCGAAAAAATGCCGTTTTTCCGACTTATTCCACCCCTAAGGGTTTTAACACCAATAATTTCAATCTAGATTTTTATTAAAAGGGGCGACAGCTATTTTGGGGGCTAGAGATCAGATTGGGGGCTTGGCTGACGATGGGGGTTCTATATTTTTATTAAAAGATAGGGTAGGAAGCGATTTATGGGCAAAAATAATTTTTCCCCCCCCGCCGAACCTTGACCTATACTCAAAAAGGGCCTATGTTTAAAGATTCGACCAGGACGCACTAGGGTTTTTCCCCGCAAAAGCACAGGAGAACCAGGAAATCTTAATTTTCTGTAAAATTTTATCTGTTACGGATTTTTCAGATGTTTTTTACCCTTTCCATTCAGAGACATTTTACAGACTTTCAGAGGAATTTCATACAAATTTCAGATAAATTCAGAGGAAATTCAGAGAATTTCACCCAGAATTCAGAAACTCTGAATTTTATCTGAAAAAATGTTACAGGCTTTTCAGATAAATTTCAGATATTTTTTACACGAGTTTCAGAGAAAATTCACGTGTTTTTCACATCTGTAAATAGCAGGTAAATTTTATCTGAAATTCGTGTAAAAAGTGTCTGAAATTAATCTGAAAAACCAGTAACATTTTTTTCAAATAAAATTCAGTCTCTGAATTCTGGGTGAAATTCTCCGAATTTTCCCTGAATTTCCCTGAAAATTATCTGAAATTCCTCTGAAACTCTGTAAAATGTCTCTGAATGGAAAGGGTAAAAAACATCTGAAAAATCCGTAACCGAAAAAATTTCACAAAAAAATCAGATTCCTGGTTTTCCTGTGAAGGCGTAGGGGTTTTTCCCGCATCACTATATATATATATATATATATATATATATATATATATATATATATATATATATATATATATATATATATATATATATATATAAATGTATATATGTAATACCATGATAAAATTATGTGACGTTTGGAGGGCGATAATTAGCAGCAAGATGGCCGTTGACGGATCCGATGGACGTATGTGGGCCACAGGAAGACCTGAAAACATGAAAATATTTTTTTGCACGATTCGGAGGTTCGTTTTCAAACACGCATCTACCCGGTTTACATTTGATTTGGGAAAAATATTTTCACCCGTAAAACGGTACGCACCTCATCTTAATAAAAGTAAAAAAACCCCATGGCCTTGATCTGATCTCTAGCCCCCAAAATAACTGTTGCCGCTTTTAATGCTCATATAAAAAAACCAAGATTTAAACTCAGCAGAAAAAAGGAAGAAACACAAAAATACCATAAATTAATGTACAATAACGATAGGCGACCATAACGATATATATGATATATAACATGACATAAAAGGTATATAACGGACTTTAAGAACGTTACAAAACGATTTAGTAAAAGCAGAAAAAAGTTAGAAAAAAGTTAGAAAAAAAACAGAAAAAAACTAGATCGTATTTTGAGAAAGTTTGAAAAATCTAAAAATACTCACATCGCATCAGCAAACAATCAGAAAAGCATGGTAAAAAACTCAAAAAAAGGTGGAAAAACCAATTTCAACCCACCAAAAACACCGGAAAAAACAGAAAAAATAAGCTAAAATAATACATTACAAAGGGAATTACAGACACAAAAGACTAAAACAAATGACAAAAAGGGCGTAAAAGTACTCCAAAAACATTAAAAACCGATTTGGGGCAAATCTGAAAAAAGTTAGAAAAAAACCAGAAAAAAACTAGATCGTATTTTGACAAAGTCAGAAAAAAAACAGAAAAAAACTAGATCGTAAGTTAGAAAAAAACTAGAAAAAAACCAGAAAAAAGTTAGAAAAAAGTTAGAAAAAAACTAGATAATTTTTTCTGGTTTTTTTCTAACTAGAAAAAAGTTAGAAAAAAACCAGAAAAAAACCAGATAATTTTTTACGATCTAGTTTTTTTCTGGAAATAATTTTCCTGTGAAGCGGGGGGGGGGGGGGAGAAATTATTTTCGATTCTAATTCGCATCCTACCCCATCTTTTAATAAAAAGATGAAACCCCCATCGTCAGCCATGCCCCCAATCTGATCTCTAGCCCCCAAAATAGCTGTCGCCCCTTTTAATAAAAATCTGAAGTGAAATTTTTGGTGTTAAAACCCTTAGGGGTCGAATAAGTCGGAAAAACGGCATTTTTTCGACTAATGATCGGGAGTCCCCCTATATCCCCTAAAACTAGGGGGGGTCAAAATTGAACGCTCTTTCGAATAGGCTAGGTTAGAAGTTTGTAGGATGTAAGCTTTAGCTGGAAATCAAACTTTGTCAAAAAATTAAACTTTACATGAAATTTTTTGCGCAAAATTGGTTTTAAGCAAAAATACTGAATCAAATTAAGACCTGCTGCTACCATTGAAAGAGCAACTTCTAAGCTACTGATGGCTGAAAAAATTTTGTAAATCGGTTCAGTCTTTGAAAAGTTGAAAAACTTTTTCTGAAGCTACCCGAGCCAGGCTGATTGAAGCGTTACAGCACAGGTAAGGTACAGTGCAAATTTCGGGCCATAGCTGGGAATTTTTTTTAAAATATAGAGCTGATTGGTGTACGTTAGTGCAGCAAATTTATTTTTGATGCTTATTAGCAGGTTTTCCCATAAAATTAGGCCTCAGGCTTAGGCTTAGTGCTTAGGCTTAGTGCTTAGGCTTAGTGCTTAGGTTAGGCTTAGGCTTAGTGCTTAGGCTGAGGCTTAGTGCTTAGGCTCAGGCTTAGTAGGTGGGTCAGAAAAGTAGTCTTAGTTGTTTGCATCAAATCAAAGGACACTTGCTACTGTGGAATCGTAAATAAAGCTGCACTTTTAAACCGAAACTGACTGTCAGTCCCAGC
The DNA here is from genome assembly GCA_030248245.1 of Trissonchulus sp. WLG1_4. NCBI lineage: Eukaryota > Metazoa > Nematoda > Enoplea > Enoplida > Ironidae > Trissonchulus > Trissonchulus sp. WLG1_4. The sequence goes on along the minus strand of JASANF010019291.1, from coordinate 31,848 downwards.
TTGCTGCTGAGCATCAGTGACGTTTGTAAATCGTATTTATGGGATTCGCTTTCAGTTAAAATCGCTACTTATGCCTAATGATGCTTAATTTTATATGAAAATGTAATTAATTTATTGTATACGCGAAAAGAATCTAAAAATTTTGATATACAAGCTCAATTTAACTATGTATATTTCGCCTCTTTTCAGTTGGCAAAATTACTATTTTTAGTATAAATGAGCTAAATATGTTGCTAAGAGAGCTGTATTATTTTGTGTTATTTTATGACAATCAAACTTCAGGCTGATATTACGACTGTATTGGTCATAATTTTCGACGATTAGCCCTAATATGTCGAAAAACGGTGAATTTGGACAAAAATTGAATTTTTTCGAATAGGTATAAATCAACGTTTTTTCGCTTGGAAAGTGCTAAAAATGAACTCAGCGCATGCGAAAACCTATAAAAACGTGTTTTCACGGTGAAAAAATGTCAGTTTGAATTTCTCCCCCCCGCCTCAGTTGCGCCCATTGAAGGTCCTCTGTGGTTAATGAAAATTTCAGTTGAAAATGATTAATGAAGTTAGGACAGCAAATTAATAGAAGGGAAGTGAAGTTTAGCTAAGAATCTTTGCAGTGGAGCAGTTTTTCTTTTTTGCACACAAGAAAACTTTATATAGTACATATGCAGATATGCAGAACTTACATACATTTTATCACATAGAAGTAAACGCGGAAGAGACCTTGGACATGTAAAAGACACTAATATCTAGAACTTACTTTCTAGGCATGTGAAATCAGAAGTGACATAAAGTTTATATACATTTTTGTGATTTATCTTAGTCTATGAGGACGGTAGAGTGAAAGAGTGTGAGACATACAAATATTGTAAATTCATACACATTTAAAAGTACATTTCATCACATATATATACAAATAAATAAAACATAAGTGTGGTGATTTACACGTAAAATTAAAAACTCGTAAACAGTTTATTTATGTATTATGGGTTTATGAAAAAGTCTTTTGAAATGTTAACAGTCAACAATACAGCTTAGAAATACGATTAAAGTGCATGACGCACAAGAAAACGAGTATATATAGGTTATAAAGAATTGAGGACCCCCAATTTAACGGGGAGACCCGCATATATGCTTGCGCTATTCGGCCAAGTATATATGCTTCTTGTAGGAAGGAACCGCCTTGCTCCCCAATTGAACTCATTTACAAAAAATGATACGCATGTATATAACATATTTGAAAAATAGTGTTTTTCCTTCAGGGTTGATCATGACCGGCCACATTTACAAACAGAAGCGTTCAGTGGAAGATGATGACAGAGTGATAACGGGAGACGGAGATGCGAGCAGTTCAGTGACCTCCAACGAATCCGATCGAGTGGGTGTGCGAAAGCAGCACAAGAAATTTCGCCAGAAGCTGGACGATTTTTTGCACTCCAACAAGTATAACATTGCCGTGGTGGTCCTGGTGACCCTGTGCAGTCTGGTGGTCATTACTGAGCTAATGATGGACCTGCGTATCCTTGAGTTCAAGCAAGAAGATCACGTCTCTGTGGCGAACATTCTCTACTTCATGACCATCATACTGCTGGGCTTGTTTGTGCTAGAGATTGCAGCGAAAGTCATTGTCATGGGTCCGACTCGATTCTGCAAACATAAACTGGAAGTAGCCGATGCCGTAGTTGTGCTAACTGCTTTTGCCCTGGTCATGGCTTTTGGTGGCATTAATGGGTCGTTGGATGGAATTGGATTGTTGATAATGTTTCGTCTGTGGCGAGTTACCAAAATTTTGCATAGTGAGTTGCAGTGTAGGTTGTTCAAGAAATTCAAGTTCATGTTTTAATTTCTGGCTAAGTGCATTTGTATGTTTCGAGTTCAGCGTGAAGTCAGTTTACGACCGCAAAAAAGCTTTGAGTGTCTTTTGAAATTTGGCGTTCAATTTAGTACTTTTATATAAAAGATTTTCTTGCAAAAAGGCCCGTTGGCCTCTCCCCTCCCTCAACTTGATCCAGGCTACGCTACTGCATTCGTACTAAGTAATTTTCGACGACGATGAACGATCCCCCTCCATCTTTTGAGAATAAATTTTTGTGGGTGGTATCTTTGTAATTTATATACATGTGTATACGTTTTTACATAGTAGTGAATGATTTTAGTTTGACACTTTCGGCATGAAACGGAATGGTATGTATGTTTAGTTCAGAAGTGAGTGATTGAATAACATGATATTAGAATTTTCATGATGTTCAGCATTGTTTTAGGCATAGTTGGCTCAGTGAAAGCAGAAGCAGAGCGTAAAATGGCAAAGGAAAGGCGGACAAGACGCGCCCTAGAACGGGAAGTGTGTAAGCTGAAAGACTACTGTCTTCAGCAAGAATGCGAACTGGACGCTCTCCGACTTATATTAAGGTTAGTCGCGAAAAGCTTGGCTAAGAGCTTAGCTTTGACTTAGACATTTAGGGTGGATTTCATAAAGGTGGTTTAACTAAACCATGGTTTTACGTACGTTTTTATATGATTTGCACATAATTTCATTACGAAATATCGCCTGATTCGTTACGAATTTCCTAGATTTTCTTAAACCACGGTTTTAGCTCAGCTGAAATTTCAGCAAAACAGAGACCTGCAGTGCTGCAGGTTTCAAATTTCAACTGCGCTAAAACCATGGTTTAAGAAAATCTAGGAAATTCATAACGAATCAGGCGATATTTCGTAATGAAATTATGTGCAAATCATATAAAACGGTACGTAAAACCATGGTTTAGTTAAACCACCTTTGTGAAATCCACCCTTAATATTTATTGATGTTAGCTCCAGGCTGATTTTTTTGATACCTCTCCAGTTGATTTGTATGGAGTTCATGTTCATAAGATTTCGCGTAGGTATATATCTTTCGCATATTATGTATATAGTGTCTCATTGTCGATTTAGGTCAGACTCCCTCCTGTTGAGAAATTAAATTATCAGGGTAGGCGCGATAGCGCCTAACCCTAGAATAGGAACGACACTCCACATTGCAGAATTTCAAAATTAATTTTTTTAATAACTAAAAATTTATTCAAGCAAACTGGTTTTAATTTGGTGTGTGCACGTGCCTGGGAGAGGGGTACATGCTGGGGAAATTTCAGGCAAATCGGTTGGGTATTACCCGAGATATAAAAAATCGCCTCCCGCAAACTCGGATTTTTCCGTCTTTTTTTTCCCGGCGCCATAACTCAAGAAATCCTTATTGGCGAGGTACTTTTTTATGTTTTTTACATTTGTTTTGGTCGGCAATAGTGTCATCGTAAGGATTTTATTCTGAGCTTTTGCCGTTTTGGCTCTGCTGAGAGGGGGAAAAGCCCTTTTTTGGGCCTCGAAAAATGGCAAAGTCAAAAATTCAATAGCGCCAGCTTTTGAGAAGTCACGCAAACAGCCCAAGTCTGATCTCTTGTATGCATGGTAGTGTAGTAGGGTTGTAGTGCGTCTCCCCTTTTGGAGTCGATCGTGTCACTGTAGGCCTAGGGAGGGGGTCCGGAAGGTATTTTACGTGTATTAGGGGGTTAGGCTACCCATGGGCAGTACAGCCAAAACCGTTATAGATGGAGGCCTGTCGTTTTGTATGCGAATATAAACCCATATACTGTGCATTTCAGTGTGATATTAGTTTTGCTCTCAGATTTACCTAGTAGCCAGAACTGGTGCACCCCCCTCTGACACCCTTGGAAACATGGTTTTTCATGACTTTGTCAACGTATAACGCTTTTATGGATAACCGCTCGGTCTGTATTTCTAGTGCATCTTAATATACAGGCGCATACTGTGCATTGCATCGTGTTATTTGTTTTGTTGCCGCATTTATAGCGTTGTAGCCAGAACTGGTGTACCACCCTGTGATACCGTTGAAAAGATAATTTTTCATGATTTCATCAATATATAACGCTTTAAGGGATAACGGCTTGTTCTGTTTTTCTATTGCAACTTGATATATAGGCCAGGCGTGTCAGTTGATACTGTTTGGTCTGCGTCGTAAGAACTGTTCCACCTAGGCAATCTTGTGCCAGAATGTCAAACGTGCCAGAATGTCAAACTGACCAAATTTTTGAATTTTCTTAGTTTTGGTGAAAAACTGTGAAAAAGGGTAATTTGAGGTGCTGAACGTGAATATAACGTTGTTGTGAGGAAAAACAACTGTTTTCTTCTAAAAAATCAGCACTGTAGCCAAAACAGTTATAGATGGACTCCTGTCGTCTTGTATTTGAATATAAAGCCACTCCTGTCGTCTTGTATTCGAATATAAACCCATATATTTACTGTGCATTACAGCGTGCTATTTGTTTTGTTACCAGATTTACGTAATAACCAGAACTTGTGCAAACCCCCCCCCCCCTGTGATACCGGTGAAAACATTTTCATGATTTGAAGCTGAATCTCTCAAGCGGAAAAATGGATAGGATTATTATAAAAATGCCCTTCACAGAAGGGCAGCAATGTTAGTAGAATAGGAAAGCGGAAAAATGCTAATATGCTTGTTAAACACCCGGGACAAGTTTTGCCGCCGAATAGGAAAACGCAGCTTGTTAAATGAAGCGGACAAGAGTTGTGTCAGAATAGGAAAACGCAGCTTTTTAAATGAAATGGACAAGACTTGCGTCAGAATAGCAATCGCCCTGCGACACGTCAGTGCTTTCTGCACCCTATTCGCGCGAACTAATCAGCCATTATCATGAGCTGCTCTGTTGCCGGAAAAGTATAGTATACATAGCTGGTTCTTGATGTTTTTTACAAAGGTAAGCCATGACCGGAATAAACATTCTTGTAATGAGTCGTACATTCACAAGAATCATTAATCGGTCATAGCGGTCATTCGTTTTGATTTTTACACATACGTTATACGTACATGTGTTTAATCATCATAAACATTTAAGTAGACTAAGCTTCGTGTTGAATATTAGTATGTACACTCTGTGAAATGTTTATTTAAAATATGTCATTCGTATATGTATGTAATATGTGAAGAAATTTAAATTAAGTAACTGTATTTCTACTTTACACTACAAGTCCTGACATGTGAATATGTGATAGTAAGCGTCAAGAATGCTTTTCCTAGTTTTTCGCGCGAATAGGGTGCAGAAAGCACTGACGTGTCGCAGGGCGATTGCTATTCTGACGCAAGTCTTGTCCGTTTCATTTAACAAGCTGCGTTTTCCTATTCGGCGGCAAAACTTGTCCCGGGTGTTTAACAAGCATATTAGCATTTTTCCGCTTTCCTATTCTACTAACATTGCTGCCCTTCTGTGAAGGGCATTTTTATAATAATTAAAATGAAGAAAGAAAAATGTTTATTGAAGAACAGAAAAAATAACTTTTAACAAAGGTTTTGGGCAAAATACTATTAGCATTTGTAGCTATTTTCCTTTTTTCACAAAAAAATTTTTTTACGAAGAAAGCTAGAGTTGGCATTTTGAAATCCTATTCTCTTGTTCAATATTGGCCTGGTTAAGTCATAATATGTTATGTATCAGCTAGAAGACTTCCTAGAAACGTATAAAGTTTAGAAAAACAAAACTAGCACGAACTGTACCTATATATTTGCTACTTCATCAGAGCCAGACGTGTGGACGTAATAGCCAATTTTTATTTGATTTGTACAGGTGCGGATGCAGATTTTACATAAAATTTCGAGAAGGGGGGGGGTTGGCGAAAACTGTAATTTATAGTTAAATTTTTTGGACACCATAGCTTCCTTCCCCCGTTAATGAATCCGCCACCGGTTCTGTATTAAAAAATGAAAATATTATTCTTATTAATATAGAATTATTGATGTTGCAGACAACACGGCATTCCCGAGCCCTCCGTCCTGCGCCTTCCCCCGACGCCGCACACCTTCCGTGTTATGGCCGAAATCAATCAGTACAGTCAGCAGTGCTGCAACATTCGCCATCACGCCCGGGGGGGCCCAGTGCATTCCCATCGGGGCGATCGGGGCAACGGGGGGCCGACCAACCACTCCGCCATCCGACCCCACAGCCCCACCTCCCCCGACAACTGTATGATGCCCTCGCCGCCCGAATACTCTGCTATTTTGGCCGCCGCCGCCGCTGCGGCCAATAACGGTTCTTCCAGCCCCGATAGTGAGCCCTACAGTCAGTCTGTGGAGACCAGTGCTCTGTAGTGCTATATACGATCGTCTGTGTTGCTGTTGTGGCCATACGTGGGTATCTGAGAAAATGTATACATGTGGAATGTTTGGGGCGACGCTGACATTGCTATGATGGTCATTTTAATCATCAGAGATCTGTGTGACGACCAATTTGGTCATGGGCCTGTACCGGTTTAAAAATTACGGAGTAATATAAATGTTTATGTGGGAACTAGCCCCCCACAGATTTGACCAGTCGGGACAAGCACCACTTTATGCTGCTGAGTAACTTAGTAAGGTGCCCTGAAACTGAAAATTTGCATCTGATGGCTGTAAATTACTCAAAAATAAACAAAACCCACCAGAAATTACGAACAATTATGAGTTTTGTGAAAAAATTTCTTGAAACAATTTAATTTTCTTTTATAGAGACCCCTTGTAAATGATAAACAGGGGATCGTAACACCGTTTCACCTACGCAAATTGGTCGAAATTAGTTCCTAAGTCGCATTCCGCACCCTACGGCTTCGGTTTACTTTGATCCAGCACTACACTTAAATTTTCTCAGATGCCGATCTATGACGCGCAACGATCCTTTACGTTTTATCATGCGCTTATGGTTTTAAAATTATATTGATGTACATATACAACTGTTTCAATCTGTCTTGTACATGTAATTATCTTTGCCATGGACAAACAATCGAAGTGTATAAGCGATCACAAATGGGTTTTTAGATAAAATTTGTTCGTTTATCATAGTCATCATAGGTCAAAGGTATCGTTACAAATTGGTCATGCCTTGGGATTTAATGTCAGGAGACATTAAAATGGTATAAATTATCTGTGTGTGTGTATATTTAGTTAGTCTATTTATATAATATACCTTGTATGATTCTAAGCTTGTTGTCAGGGGTGTAGCCAGGTTTTTAAAAAGGTTCATGGTTGCGGCCGCTTTCATAACGCTGCTGTTTACGAAAGGAAAAAATGGCTGTGCTGAGTGTGGTGACACTGTAACTCCATCTTATCTTATGGGTCCTGGCTACGCTCTTCCTTTGTGTACTGGTGTATATTTGTTATCTACCTGTATACGTCAGCAATGAATGTCTTAATGCTGTCCCTGTCACATTGATACGAACCGGGGTAGGCAGAATACCGCCCAACCTTTCAGGAAATGTGATTGTTTTATCGTTAAAAAATGTATTTGTACGTCACAGGACGAAAAAATTGCATTTTTTCAGTCATTTTGCAAATTCATATTCCATCATGCCTTATTTTTTGATACCTTTTTCCTTAGCTTTTATTAGTTTTTTATCTAAATATGAAGATGTTCTGTATAGATGTTCCAAAATATTTCACATTATTTATTGTGCTTGTAGCGGCTTACAAGCCAACAAGACTGTTCTTACGTAACCAAGCAAGTTTTTTGCTTCCTGTTAAATGTCAAGCGTGTCAATTGAAGTTTCAAAGGATCTCATGTTTATAGCTATGTTTGTATACAGTCCATTTGTATATCCCAGATGGTAAGTCAATTGATATGACTAGTATTGTAGAGGGGACTAAACAGTGTACTTCTCTGCTTTTGTACACTCCTGCTGATGTGTTAGTTTGGTGGAGTGCTAAGTTTTACACCAGAGTAAAAGCAGAAAAAAATGTCTGTACCCCCTTTTCTGCTAGTTTAAGTAAAAATCAGTTAGGCTTTACTAAGAGGAGTGATTTAAGGTCGTTTGGGTCTAGCCGTAATTTGTATGATGCGCAATGTATGGATTGGTCAAGTTTTATTTGCGCTGATGATTAAACTTGGTTTTTTGAATACGATCAGAGATAAATGAAAAGGGTTTTGTCGATTTTGGAGCTCTCTTGTTGTTAATGTATAAAATTGGTATTGTCCGCTATTTTAGAGCTCAAATGGCGTTTCGAGCTAATATGACCTAGCTTTAGTTGCGGCGAAGGCGATGCATACAAACAAAATTGAAAAAATTGATTCTTAGTCTTAGTGTAAACTGAAACTAGCTAAAGTTTAGCCTAACTCTAGGACAGCTTAAGCCTGAGCCTTGTGAGTATTATGTTTTGATGCGCACACCACACACACGTGCATTGCCTTACTGTAAGGAAACGAGAGTGTTACTTTATGGATACGTTTTAGTAGTCGATTGTTGATTATTTTCATTATTGTTTTGTGATGTTTTCTCTGTGGTCAATGTTACAACATCACCATATTGCTTTTGTCAGTAAAGTATTTTATTCGAAAAATCGTCACATGGCTGTTTGTTTTTTAAAAATACGGTTGTTTTATATTGTTGACTGAAGGTGAATACTCCCATTACCTTAAGCCTGTATTTACGAATACCACTAGGTATATTCTTACTCAAATCAGTGTTGAAGACACCATATTATATTATATCACAATGTGTCAGACGACACTCAATGACTCATGTGTACACCTAAGAATATAGCCTCTGTGAACAATTAGGCTGCGATTCACAAAAGGTGTTTTATTTTAGACTGGGTCTAAAACGTTATTTTCGATTGAATATGTTGTAATAAAAAAATTTATATGTTCGATTCAGACCGAGTTTACGTTAAACGCACTTGTTGTTCTAAATAAATCCAAGCCTTAGTGTTCATTTAACTGTCAGTGCACTGCATTACTCGAAAACATGAAATGCGGCTACTGTCTTTTGGAAAATATAAAATTTATTCACATTGAAGATTAGTATTATTTTATGACCATACATGTAGCGGGGTCAAAATTTGGGGGGGGGCCTCTGCGGCCAAATTTTGGGGACCCTCCCCCCCTGATCGACCAAAAATACCCTAAATTTTGCTAAATTTTGTAAAAAATTCGCAAAAACGGGCTATTTTTGCTAAATTTTGCTCAAATTTTGGGGACCCTTCCCCCCGGCTCCTCGATTTTTTTTGGGGGGTGGGCATCCCCCCCTCATGCTCATACATGTATGTTTATGAACGAAAATTACTAGAAATGGTCGAGCAACACAGTGATGCCAAGCAATATCTGCCAACAGGGCAGCAACCAAAAATGTTGACTCGTTCCTGGCTCGAGCTAGGGAAGGGACCACTGTAATTTTACTTTAGTTGTGCTTATTACTGTGGATTTAGTAAGTGTTTGCATTGTTTTTTTCTGGTTGCTCAGCTGATAAAATGCTGGAAATGCACCGCAGTCATAGAGGCGGATTGGCTAGTCTATAGTGTCCGCCATAGGAGAATTTAATCAGGAATTTTATTGTTTCATACTTTCAGATTTTCTTTATGTGCTTATGGATAGAAGTTTCCTATTGTCAACGGTCGGTATTACATAATGAAGCTAGTACACAGAAACTTCGACAAAGATGGCTCTGGGTAAGCACAAGTGTCCCGTTTCGACTAGCTATTTTGTCACTGTAATTTGGATGGTAACAGTCGTTGCTGATTTGTGACTTTACCCGTAAGTTCGAAGTAGCCCCTTCGAGGGGGGCATTTTCGTTGGGTAAAGACTTTACCGGTCATGATTATTGCAGATAGTGTATTTATGTCTTAGCAGAAGCTACCTTTATTCTCATAGAGGGTGAGATATGACGTTAGGCTATTGAATCATGTAAAAATCGGCTTCGTGAGTGTTAACAAAAATTTCGAGTAAAGGGATGCTTTGCAACTACAAAAAACTATTTTTGCGACTATGATTTACACGTAAAATTGAATTTTTGGGAGCCCCTAGTGAAAAATTGTCCAAAGCATTGTCCAGTTTGTTTCATCTGCGATGCGCCTTCCCTGGGGCTACATTGTGTGGAACTTTGAAGCGAAACGGAGAACCTAAAATTTTCAATTATACAGGTAGCCCCTCCCTTAAGGGGGTAGTGTCGCGAAAGCAGTTTTGCTCATAGGTTTTGAAAATAGAACTTTTTGTTTTGAAGTAGTACATGCAATGAGAAGCTAGTCCAACGCTGTATGGTATCAAATAATTACTGCCAGACATCACACTATCAATATTGACAAATATCTTGGACCAATCGTCATTAGTAAGCCAGACATCACACAATGGGGACATAAAAGTTCGAAAAATCAAGCCAGATATCAGATTGGCCAGCTTGTGAAGTACACATCATGTGTGGACACACAATTTTTTGCGACAAATAAGAAAAAAGAAAATTGAAGGTTCGTTTTTCTTCTGATTTGAAAATAAGCGTCTAGATTTTCCACAATTTATCATTATTGATATTACTATTTTACAGTTTAAGTACACCTTCACAGTTCAAACTAGTATTACTCCACAGCCGTTACAGCAATCTGCACTAAATTTTGTGTGCATAAACTACAACATATGTGCTATTAGTCTGTGTAAAAAAACTAAACAGAAAAATTGATAAATGTGACTAAAAAATGGAATGTGAATAGGTTTTTTTTTCGTCATTTTTCCGACTTTGAGACATTATTGCAAACTATATGCTGCACCAATTTTGCTGAAACTTGGCAAAATAATTTGGCTTTTGGTAGATTTTTAAAATATAAAAGAACAATTTCTAACATTTTACTGAACAAGTTTTACAGTCGCGCAAAATCGACTGCTTTCGCGACACTACCCCCTTAAGTTAACTTTCCTTTATCAAACAGAGGACTTCACGAGGACACAGCTGTTAAGAAAAAAATTATTTATGGAAAATTTCGCCCCCTATCTTGTGACTGCCCCTGATCTGACATTCGTTATCTTTATAATATTTTAAAACTATAATATAACACGGCCGATTCTTACTTCAATCTTTGCTTTAATGTGTATTTAGTTGCAAATGTTTGGTGTTGCAGGAGCGTGGGAATGATTCCGGAGGAATCAGAGGACATGTGGCACGCCTTCAATCTCATTCAGGAGGGAGACAGTCTCAGGGCGTCCACCATTAGGTTGGCTTGCAGTCACGCCTACTGTTTTGGAAATACTATCATACGTCAGCGAATCTTATTTTGTGCTTAGTAGCTTTTCACTAATCATCATCATGTATATAAACCGTGCTAGCCTGAATAGCTGGCACCGGCAGACAGGACTTGATTTTGTTTGGTTTTTTAACTTAGTTGTGCATGTGCAGTTATTTGTGTTTTAGGAAAGTGACGCAGGAATCCTCAACAGGCAGCACCAGTAGTCAGCGAGTGAAAGTCACACTGACGATTAGTATTGAATCGATTGATTTCGACACTGTGGCCGGCACGCTGCATGTGAAGGGTCGAAATACTGAGGAGAATCAGCATGTCAAAGTATGTTTTAGTATTGATTGAACGGTATACGGAAACATTGTTTCTTAACGTTTTTGTTTTTGATGATTAATTTTTTACTTCACTCATTGTATTTTGCAGTATGTATAGATGAAAGAACCGTGAAAGAATTGTTTTCGAAGGAATAGGCTTATGCAGTGAAGTTGAAATTTACTGAAGCCTTGAGCCGTACGCTACAAAATTTTAATGATTATTGTTCTGAAATTATGTATTAAAATGCAGAAAAATATTGAACAAAGTTTCTCACGTATTATATATTTCTATATAATATGTTTTTTCTAGCTCGGCGCCTATCACACCCTGGACTTGGAGCTTAATCGTAAATTTACTCTGCGCAAAAGCTGCTGGGATGCCATTCATTTGGACATCATTGAGCAGGCCTGTAATCCCACCCAGCGGGCCGATGTGGCGGCCGTAGTGATGCAAGAGGGTCTGGCCCATCTGTGTCTGGTGCTGTCCACCATGACCATTGTGCGGGCCAAAATAGACGTCAGTATTCCGCGCAAGCGTAAGGGCATTGCCACGCAGCACGAGAAAGGGCTGCAGAAGTTCTACGACCAAATCATTGCGGCGCTGGTGCGCCATGTGAACTTTGAGGTGGTCAAGTGTGTTCTGATTGGGAGTCCGGGCTTTCTGAAGGATCAGTTCCACGAGTATCTCTTTTCCACCAGCATGCCCAAGTCTGAGACTGAGATTTTGCTGGCGAATAAGTCCAAATTCCTGCTGGTTCACACGTCCTCAGGCTTCAAGCATGCCCTGAAAGAAGTGTTGGCCGATCCGGTTGTGGCCACTCGGCTGGCTGATACCAAAGCTGCTGCTGAAATTAAAGCTTTAGAACAATTCTATGCTATGCTGAACATGGAGCCGGCTAGAGCCTATTATGGTATGATGGTTGCGTTTGTACAAGTTTTTGATTTTACATTAGGTCTGAAACATTCGTTTTGACTGTGAAAGTTTGAAAAAATTGATGTTTGAACGTCGGAAAAGGAAAGCGTCCGAGGCCTTTTGTTCTCACTTCTCAGGCCCATAATATGCATACTTTTTACTTTATTATTACATTTATTATTATCACATTATTCACGTTCACTCTGCGAGAGATTCAGTAACTAAACTCGGCAACAGAATAATTCTATAAAGTTAATATAACTTCATTCGTTACATTTTTATCAGCGTTTTTTAACAATTTGAAAAAGTTTTTAGCTATGAATGTTTACTGTAGTTTACCTAATCTGCAACGAATTACACGCATTTTTTATTTGTTGAACGTTTTGAACGTTTGAATTGTTTCATTTTCGTTTATTGAACATTACTCATTTTTTGTTTACTGATTATTCTCAGTCAATGTGTAACTGTTATTTATGTATAGTTTTTTTTATTATTTTAGGTACATCTCACGTGGAGAAAGCCAACGAAGCTCAAGCCATCGAAACACTACTAATAACCGATTCGCTGTTTCGCAATAGTGATGTGCTCACGCGCAAACGCTATGTTGCCATTGTGGAGAGCGTTAGAGAACAAGGTAACATGGGCACATGCTACAAAAAGCAATCAACCTGCAAATTGTGCTAATTGTTTTGACGCAATTTCAATAAATTTTTCAGAAATTTTGAAATGATAATCCTTTTTGGCCAAAAAAGTCATAAATTGTTTCCGTTTCTAACTTGGCTAAAACATGTGCGTCACGGGACGCACATTACCAAAAGTATGTGCGAAATTTCAGAGAAGAAAGTGCTGTGTTTCACACTTTTTGACGCAAGCACAACATTACGATATTGAGCTATCCGGTATTCTACTGAAGTTTTTAATTTGCTCCGATTTTGGGCGAGTCCTAATCTATTCATTAAATCCTATTTTGTAGGAATAGAAAAATTTTGAAAAAAAATTCGGGGCTCGACAGTCGACAATTTTTCGATAATACTACTTTTTTAAATTGAAATTGCGAGCTGTTGACGGCGAGTGTCAAAGTGTGACCAGCAGGCTGATTGAAACTGAAGGGAGTTATCATAGGCTACTAAACGGTTCTGAACTGTGACACGTCTGAAACCACGTCTGACGGTATTTCTGTTATAATTTAGGCGGTGTGGTGCGTATATTTTCGAGTCTCCACGTGAGCGGAGAACAGTTAGCCTTGCTGTCCGGTATTGCGGCGATTCTGCGATTTCCAATGCCAGAAATCGAAGATGAAGAAGAAGACGACGAAGACTAAAAACGTTCTGATTTTGCTGACTTTGGCGGCTTGGATTTAAACAGAAAAAGTAGATACTTTTTAAAAATTTTCTTTTGAAAGCAGAAACGGGCAATATCTGCACTTGGTTTGAGTTTCAGATGATTGCAAACTAATTCAAGTCGCCAAATCAATAATGGTGATATTTTTCTAGGTTTGTTTGTTTTAATGAGTTTGGGCTGTAATTGGAGGTGTGTTATGTATATGAATTATTCCCTGGTGTATTTTTGGGGTATAATATAATATACATCAAGTTAGTTTTGAGCATTTTTTACGTAAATTATCAAGAATTATTAGTACTTGACATATTAGAATATTTTGGGTTAGGAGTATGTTTGGTTTTCGAAATCAGTGCATTACGTCTTACCCATAGCGGTTATAAATTTGTTTCTACTAAGTTCAAAAACGAGCCTTTTTTGCTTTGTAGACTACAAAGGTAGCAAAATCTGGTACAAATAAGCAAGATAAAATGTCTCAGCAGAAGTAGAATTAGAGAGGATTCTGGTGGAACGGAGTGTTAATGTGAAACGTCTAACGAAGTGCAGTTAGCTGCTCGGCTAGTCACTGTTTACTTGTCTAGCCGTACTGAGTAAAACGCCATCATTTATTGTCATTTGGAGATTGGAGACAATAGTGCAAGGATTAGTGCTAGTTTGATGCGACCATGTTTCAATTGAGTTGATATTTGATTTGATACATGAGAAATCAAAACTAGTTTTGATTTGATTTGCCTCAAAAATTAAAACAATCCTAGCAAGAATCTTGTGCAGAAGTTAGCATTGACCACCTTAAACATTTTCACTCTGCTTCTAGTACTTTGGTGTACCATTGGCATGGCATATATATGTTAATACCAATCTATCTTGTGATCCTGTATTGTGACATAATTAGGTAATGATTTTATTGTTACACAGTCTAAACTGAATGTAATTATTTTTTTATAAATTAAAATGGATATCTCTGATGCTGCTGATATTTTTAACTTCAATTAATTACAATCCAGTCCTGTGGCCTGAAACACCTTGATTTTGATAAGCCAAACCAGACTGTCATGGTTTGCAATTGCAACTGAAAAGAAAACGTTATTGCTGTCGTTTTATTTATTCACTGTACGTTTTTTGTGTTACATACAACAATACACATTGATTAGAGTTTCAGTTTTTCGTATCAGGATGTTAGAGGCAATGACTGAGATACGTGATGGCAAGGGCGTACCCAGAGGGGGGGGGGAATGGGGGGAATTCACCCCCCCCCCCCGAAATTTTTCCCCAGTGATTTTTTACACAAGGGTCCCCCCTTTGGTTTTTATGGTCCGGCCAGAAAAATTTTCTGATACGTCTCCAATGGACTAAATTTGGCCTAAAAAGCAAAAATTTTCCCAATTTTTTTTCTGGGGGCTGCCGCCCCCAGACCCCTGCGACTATGTGGCTTAGGTACTATTCCTTCCTCGTTATTGTCTTTCATCAAAGCCTATACATGTATACACAACTACATTGTGATGCATGTGCATGTCTACACGAGTATGTACACGACTACATTTACTTGTGGAATACACCGTCTGAATGTCTGATATGCACTCCCATCTTTTATTTTAAATTTTGTCGGAAAAATTTCTGATACGTCTCCAGTTCACCAAATTCGGTCTAGAAATTAGAAAATTCGCCAATTTTTTTCTGGGGGCTGCCGCCCCCAGACCCCTGCAACATTGTGTCCGTTGGTTTCTATAGTCTGACCGGAAAAACTTTCTGATACGCCTCCAATTGACAGAATTTGGCCAAGAACTCGAAAATTTCCCTATTTTTTTCTGGGGGCTGCCGCCCCCAGACCCCTGCAGCCTTGTGGTTTAGTAATCTTGCGTTTGTAAGGCGTTTTACAAGTGTTAAAATTGCTAAAAAGAGCATTTTAACCCATTACAAAAAATCGAAAAGTCATTCCCCCCCCGAAATTTTTTTCTGGGTACGCCACTGCGTGATGGCGAAAGTTGTGGCAAGTGCAATGAACATTTTTTCGACTGGGTAGTTGCTAGTTGGAATTGGAACGCCCACTGTTCTAAGATTTTAAGTAGCCATTTCTGTGTCCCCCACATCCAACCCATACGGCGATCGGTTGGTGATGAATAAATGACCGCCTGTCCCAGCCGGCACGATTTGGGTTTGCAGACTTTTCCGTCCAAAAAGCGCAGCTCGAAATTTTCTGTAGCGCCAAGCATAAATAAATACGTTTATGCTTGAATTTATAGGTACGAAAATTCTTCCTTCTCCCGTTATACTGGCCGTGTGCAAAGCCATTGGCACTACCACTAGCAGCAAAGTGGTGGTTATGATGATTAGAGCTGTTTTGGTGACTCCGATTTGACGTTTTAAAGTTTCGGATCGGGTTGAATTTTCGGATCCTTGTTTATGAAAACGAAACATCAAACAAACAATTAGGGTGTATAATATAAAGCTCAGAACGCCGCCTGTCATCTGCCAAACTTTCATGCTGAAGCTGAAATCGGCAGAAAATATATCTGACGTTCGGCACTGACTTTTAATCCAGCCCACACTGTCATTTCGAGGGAAAGCCGAAATTATTCCCACAAAAATGTGCACGCCACAGCTAAAGTATGGGATGAAAATCATTACTGCAGCGTAATTTTTGTCGAGCGTGGCGTATTTCTGATAAAACATGACTGCCAGGAATCGATCCACTGCGAGAATGAATGTGACAGACATGGAAATAGTTGCGCCAAAAACATGCAACAGGGGATAAAAATAAGACAAACATCCAAGCGGAGTTTCTACCAAATCACCAGTTGTATCGTTAAAGGTCAAGACGAGACGATAGATCCCTTTGGAAAAATAGGCTGCTCCGATTGTGAAATCAGCAACTGAAATTACGATACCGATATTAGAAGTTGTTACTTTGAGACAAGAGCGGTTTTAACGATTCCGTTAATTAACCGACTTGATTTGTTTTTATAGCGTGTTCATCGACATTAAGGTTCAACGTCAAGGGCATCTATCACATTTTGACGTCGTGAATAATGAATGAAGTCGTGGTGAATAATAATGAAGTCGTGAATAATGTACATATGTACAATATGTTAGTAGTTTGAAATAATCTAATTATATAAAGTTCTAAAGTTTGATGCATACTATCAATTCTGTTTAGTCTTTTAAAATGTTTAAAAATTAGCTTTACCTGCTAGTGACGCCAGCAAGACAAAATCTTTGGTGTGCAAGGATGAGAACTTCGCAATGACGCCAATAATACAGGAATTGGCAGCCATTGCAAATAATCCGAAAAGAACATAACTTTCATACTCAATAGTGTCAATAAACTGTTCCACCGCGTCTATCCAGGTCATTATCCGAACGCGTACAATAAATGAATACGAATAAAAATCGCTGAAAATACAGAGGTATAAAAGGTTAAAAAAATCAGAAGCGGGTAAAACAGCCAATACTAGGCCAAAAAAAGAGTCAAACCCAAGTGTTTATATAGTACGTTTCGCCATTGCAGCTGATGTTAACTTAGGCCCGGTTTCCATTAGGAAGAAGTAAGAAATGACAAAGGATTAACGTCTTGAGCGATAACTTCAGAGAATAAGACATTAGAAAGTCACAATATGGATTTCCTTATGACTTATTGATGAGTCAAGCTCATCTGTATTTTCTGCCAGTTAATGCACATTTTTAGTTCAAGGTATGTTCTTGTTGCGTATTTCTTATCCCTGCCTTGTGGGAACCGTGCCTGAGCGTTGACTGAGTCGTAGTGTCACGCTTTAGAGTTTAAGGCTGTTGGGGTGCAAGTTATCGCTAAGAAGAATAGTACCTATATGAAGTATCTAGTGATGTGGACTGGATTGGATCAGCACAAATGTCAGTGCCGATCCCATCTGTATCCTTTCTACCGATTCAATCCGATTCAAAATTCCAAAACTTCAACTATAGTGACTGAACCAAATGACATATTAAATAAATTACCAAAGAAAACTTTTTTATTTTATACTTGAGTTAAAGATTTTCAGAATTTAAAGGGCAAATTTAGCTTTTAGCGCGCACGAATTTGGGCATCTGGCCCTGACAGGCAGATTATGGGCGGTGTCTGGTAAGAAAAGGGACATGCCTGTAGTTACTGATGTTCAGTTCGTGCCAAACCTGAAGAACAAGGTTTTAACTAATAATGTTGATTTAACTAATAATTTCAATAACAAATGTCTGTGAAGATTTTGAGCACAAGTGGCTTATTTAAAATATGTCATTTAGCTTGTGTTTTTCCCGAGGAGTTGTGTCTGAGCCTGGCCCTAGTTGGCAGGTACTCTTGATCGAATTTACTCCGAGTTGAGAATATTGGTGTACTCTGTAGTATAACCGGTAGCAAGAGTACATATGTAATAGGGAAGAGTCTCTTTGGGATACACTCTTCCCTATTCTAGCTGATCGGCCGGAACGATGCTCCCGCCGAAATAGCCGTTTTACGTTTCAAGGGGGGGTACCCCGCCTCGAATTAAGACATGTCATGATTCCAGGGGGGGACTCCCCCTCGTTTCAGCAGACTATCAGCACAAAATCATCGGTGGTGTCTTGATTTTAGGGGAGGTATTCCTATCGGCCCCTCGTTTCAGCAGACTACCAGACCGGCATGAACTCTGTGGTGAGCTGGTAGTGTGCTGAAACGAGGGGGATAATCCCCCCTGAAATTAAGACACTCCCCTGATTTGAAATTAAGACACTTCCCTGATTTGACACCCCCCCTGAAATCAAGACTTTGATTCGAGGGGGGTTCCCCCCCTGAAATCAGGGCGTAACGGGCTATTTCGGCCGGAGCATCGTTCCGGAGTCTGTGATTTCCAAGATATGTATATACTGTCGGTCAGGATAGTGTAGTGTGTGTAGGTACTAGCTAGCTCTGTGTATCAAGTGTTGTTAGTAAGCAAGTCAGTTGGTGAAGTTCAGTTCAGTAGTTGGTGAAGAAGGCATAAGTCAGAATGTCAGTAATCAGCTAAAAGTTATAGTTTAGTCGTGTTAAGGTGGCGCTCAGGGGAACCGACTTTGGCGTTTAATTTTTTTCAGCGACATTTTTGACCATAATGTCTTGAAGGAAAGTTGTTCAAAATGAAAATAGCTTTCATTTGATGTGCATATTGTGATAAAAAATTTTTTCAATTTTTTGGACAATTTTGTAGCCGTAGCAAAAAAATTTTTGTTTCCATATAAAATGATTACTCATATCATTGAAATATGCGGTTTCTTAGCTTTAAATTGATGTATTAAACTTAAGAATACGTTGAAGTTTTGCTGAGTTATTTAGCCGTGAAAATAGCAAATCCAAAATGAAAATCCTACAAAGCTGATAAATCTTCGAAAATATCAAATTTTTGATTTAATTTCTTAAAAAATTGAGTATGGCTTTTTGTAACTTTTTCAACTAAAATATGCAGTCCTAGGAAAGGTCTAATTTTTGAAAAAGTGAAACGTGTGGGCAAACCTTACATTTTTGCGTAGCGAAATCTACTACTTTTTTTGGACCTGGGTCCCGGCTGCCGTTTGCGATTAAGTTGAAAATTTGCACAATGAAAGAAAGAACATAAATGCAGAGGTGAAAGTTTTTCGATTTTCAAATTTTAGCCCGTAGCACTTTTTGTAGTCACTCAAACACGACTGATTTTTGAAAAATCGATTTTTTGCAAAATCAAAAATACAAATGAAAAATCGAAGATCAATCACGTCTAGATTTTTGAGAGATCTTTCTATTGATACCAAGATCATCAAAATCGGTTGAAGTTTCGCTGAGCTAGGTCAAAAACAAAATTAGTGTGAATAGGAAATTCGACATGGTCATAAAACATTCACTTTAAAGTGCTGGACTGTATTGTAAATAGGTTTTTTTGATGTCTCTTGATATACAATTAAAGTGGTATTGCTATTTATTGCATGAGCTGAGCGCCAAACATGAGTTTTGTTGCTGAGCGCTACCTTAAGGGAAAGTAAGTGAAGAATAAGATGAGTTTGATAGAAGTAATAAAGTTGGATTTGTCCAGTGGTTAAGAAGTACCAAAGTAGTCATTACTCAGTAGTCGTGTCAGTGTTATAAAAGTTATTAGAAGTATCAGTGCGACGTGTGTCAGTAATCTGTATATGTTTTGTGTGTGAAGGCCTAAGTGAAGTAAGAAAGTTGTGTTATTGCCCCCAAAAGTAGTGCCAAAGTTGTATTAGCAGAATTTATAGTGGTAGTAGGAGTAGCGCCGAAGTTACGTAATCAGCAGGGAAGCATTGTATAGTGTACAAAATCCGAAGTTTATTAGTAATAATTAGTAATAGTACCAGTAATAACTGATAAGTATTCCTAACGAAGCGTAGGTAATCGAAGTCTGCAAGTAATCAGTGATCAGTGTGTAAATAATTCGTGTAAATATAGTGTGTGGAGGATCTTGTGTCAAGTTTAAAACAGGAGCACAGGAGTCAGTCCAAGGACGGCCTGTGTGCGCCTGTGTATGACCCGCATAGTTATGGTTGTGGTTGTAGTCCCGTTTTGTTCAAGAGGGTCGAATTGTCAAATGTCGAGTCAAGAGTACCCTGAGATGTGAAATTTCCATGTCCCTCCTGATGATCCCACACAGTTGGATAGTCCTACAAGTTCCCACTCGTCAGAACAAATGTATCAGTCAGAAGTAGCTAGTATGTACCTATATTGGGCGATAAGCAGATAAGCACAGTGCTAAGAAAATTTGTAAGTTTCCTACCCCTACCCCTCTAGATAGTACCTAATCGCGCTTGAAAAAAGTATAGAAGAGTTTAAAGGTCAAGAATGCGGCCAATTAGAACGTGTTTGCGTAGTTCATTATGTTGTCGATCGCCTTTGCTAAGTGGGGCCTTTTCATAAAATGATTAAAAATATTAAAATTAATCAGCGATATTAAAAATATTAAAAGTGTTTAATCACGTTTTCATAAAATCGAGATTAAAAATATTAAAAATATTAAACATAGAATTTTTAATATTTTTAATCCTGCCTAGCTGATACGCGTTAAGCGTGCACACATATAACACTTATATGCATATAGCGCATATAACGCACACTCGGATATACCTGTCTGTTTAATCAAAAGTGTTTAATCACGTTTTCATAAAATCACGATTAAAAATATTAAAAATATTTCACGGAATATTAATCACTAGAAAAGACGTTGAACTTTCGGTGCTTTGACATTGACTTACTTTTACATAGGTACAGCTACGCTTTAATTTCAGTTGATATAAATTTCGTTTTCGTTTTCGCTTTCGTTTTCGCTTTCGTTCAATTTCGTTTTCGTTTTCGCTCGTTGTGTAATTTGGCAGCTGAGGCGGTCTCAGCTGTCAAGTTTATGGCGGTATGCTTCTTTAAAGTTTAGTATATTTATTTACGTAGCTGAGACTGAGAGCGGCAAACATAAATAGCAGAGCAATACTCAGGGCAGCAGAAAAAGACAGGCGCTCTCATCCATTAAAAACTAATCAAATCAAGTGTCTAGGCTTACAACTTTTGGGTCGCAATAGAAATTATTTGAGTTTCGTGCATTTCGTTTTCGTTTTCGCTTTCGTTTTCGTTTTCGTTTCGTTTTCGTTCAATTTAGTTCAACTAAAATTAAAGCGTAGCTGTATGTAATATTACTAGTATATAATAGTATATCATTTGCGGCAAATGCTGCAATAAGTTTTAAGTTTCAATTTTTAAGTAAACTGATCAGAGGTCAGCTATAACCTGTGGTGCAGATACATAATGTAAACTGCTCCTAAACTACACTCAGTTTAGTGTACACCCTGTCCCACAACCCCCAGCTACCCTGCCTCAGTCCAGTATGGTGTTTGTATGAGACCGAAGATTAGGTAGGACCAAGAGTACATAATAGGAAGAGTATGACACACTTCCTATTATGCCTACGGGCGTGCGTCCAATGCGCAGCGCGAAATAGCCCGTTTATGTACGGTTTTGCGGGGGGGGGGTACCCCCCCCTCAACTGAAGACCCCGTACTCAACTAAGGGGGGGTACCCCCTACTCAGTTCGATACCCCGTGCTCAACTGAGGGGGGGGTACCCCCCCCTTAACTCAGTACCCCGTCTTCAGTTGAGGGGGGGTACCCCCCCCCCCCGCATTTCAAGACACTGACAAAGTCTTAGAGCTACCCCCCCCCCTCAGTTCAGTACCCCGTCTTCAGTTGAGGGGGGGGGGTATTTCAGCACATCATTTCAGCACATCAACAAAAGTCCTTGTCAGTGTCTTGAAATGAGGGGGGGTACCCCCCCCTCAACTGAAGACGGGGTACTGAGTTGAGGGGGGGGTACCCCCCCCCCTCAGTTGAGCACGGGGTCTTCAGTTGAGGGGAGGGGTACCCCCCCCCCCTCAAAACCGTACATAAACGGGCTATTTCGCGCTGCGCATTGGACGCAAGCCCGTAGGCATAATAGGAGGAGTGTCATACTCTTCCTATTATAATAAGAAGAGTATGCCACTCTTCTGCACCCCAGCTTGGCCGCCGCGGACATGCTGCGACCATTATCTCCCGAAAAAGGCCACAACTGTGGGGGGGTCCCCCCCCTCAACCGTGGGGGGGACCCCCCCCCCCCAACAAACGAAGGTATACCCTCAACTGAGGGGGGGGAACCCCCCACAAACCAGACCCTAGGTCTCAAACGTGGGGGGGTTCCCCCCCAGTTTGAGGGTATACCCTCATTAGTGGGGGGGGGTTCCCCCCACGTTTGAGACCTATGGTCTGGTTTGTGGGGGGGTCCCCCCCCTCAATTGAGGGTATACCTTCGTTTGTGGGGGGGGTCCCCCCCCACGGTTGAGGGGGGGGGACCCCCCACAGTTGTGGCCTTTTTCGGGAGATAATGGTCGCAGCATGTCCGCGGCTACAGGCCACAAACGTGGCCAGTGTCATACTCTTTCTATTATGTACTCTTGCTATTATGTACTCTTGGTAGGACGTTTTCAAGCTTATGTTTCATTATCCAGCAAGTATGACCAGATCATTTTTCCTGCCGCCACCTCAGTGGCGGCAGGACATTCTGTTGCCTTTAGTTTTGTAATTACCTATATCCCTATCATGGGCAGAGGATCATGGGAGATACCACATGATGAACTACCATATCTGGGGCTATGCAACTTGACTAGTCTAATCTAGTAACAGGATCTTTGAACTGGTCTTATGGGGAATTGTAGGTCTTCGCATTTGGCCGGCAATTTTTAGTCTTACTGAAACACAGCTACGCCAATGCTTAATTAAGCAATGTGCAAATTTGACTTTTTTTCATCGCAAATGTAGTATTTTCTTTAGGGTTGCATTATGAAATCGATTGCAACTCCGGTCGTCTGCTTTTAGTGCATCAGATACAGCTAATAACGTAGTTACTTTCTAGCATTCAATTACGGCAGGCGCACCGTTGCTGTGTTGATACTGCAGGTTGAGGTAAATTGTCAATTCTCAACTTTGAGCGCTTATGCCCGAGCGATGGCGCAAATTTTTACAATTTCTCGACTTTCAGCGCTTATAACTCAAAACCGGGCGTTCCAGACCCTTAATCAACTCATAATGTTTTGTTTACCATTCATTTCTCTATCGAATGTTTTTTTCGCGATCTCTCTACGACGCACGTAGCCCGAGCAATGTCCAAAAACTAGAAGGGAACGAGGCTGTCTAGCCAGTGATACTCTGGGCATTAAAGGGATATACATGGTCAGCACTGTTCAGCAACAAAATACAGCACAATACAATACAGTACAATAAAGAATCGGTACCTAATATCTAAGCCTCTATTTAAAACTATAGTTACTGTTCGGCTCGCTTTTTTCGCTTAAATATATAATTTTTATAACCTTTTTAAGCTTTTTTCAAGTAACCTAATAGGTAGCTTAAGTATGTACATAAGCCTGTTTAATTTCAGGTTAAAATTTGTTACAGTAGTCACTTTAGCAAGTTAGAATCAGACCCTTGACAGTTTAAATTTTAGCAAATAAATCGTTTTTGACTCTACTGGATAGTGACATCATCGTCCAAGTTATGTTTCTGCGTAATAATTGTGTAGAATCAGTTAGTTAGAGTCAGTTTTGGCAACGCATATATACATGTATAAGGCGAGGGGGTAGCGGGGTCCCCCCCCCCCAAATCGAGGGGCCGAGGGGATGGTCCGGAAAATTTGGGCAAAATTTAGTAAAATTGTCAGTTTTTTGGAAAATTTCACGGGGTATTTTTGGGCGTTCAGAGAAGGGAGGGTCCCCAAAATTTGAGGGGTATCCCCATTTGGCTGAGAAGCCAGAAATTACACAATAAAGACACATAAGGTAAGCAAAATAGGCAAACTACCAGCTCGGCGGGATTATGAAGTTTAACCTGGCTTCTTCAGATTTTATGTGTGTTAAATCAATTAAAATAAGTGTTACTTGTTAAATTTTCACAATTTATTATTATTTCTATTAAGTAAAGGTAAAATCAAATGTTCAAACTAATATTACTCAATAACTAATGCAATACCGATTTACTGAAACTTGATCAAAACATTTGTATCATAAGCTTTTCAAAATACATATGTATATTAAGATTAAGAACAGCTTGCCTCTAGCCCCAAATTAATCTATTTTATAACATAAAAAGTTGTACGAAATTGCATAATATAAGCATATATACTGCTATAATACATGCTCGCATAGCCTCATACCGGTCCTATTGTACTTAATAGAGTTCGCAACGGGTCGACATTTTTTGACCCGACCCGACCCGACCCGACATAGATTCCAACCCGACCCGACCCGACCCGACCCGAACCAACCCGACTTTTGGTCAAGCTGCTATACAAACTCTCAAATACAAAACTTTCTTGTCAATTTTCTGTTGTTGGTTTTTCGTGATATGTAGGTAATACGCTCCGCGAATCTCCAGTCTAGTACTAGTCATTGTGCTAGAGTCCATTGGCTTGAGAAAACCGTCAAAATGGCAAAATTTAACGTCAAATCTAGGATGTATACCCAAATTTTTGACCCGAACTGACCCGCTCAACCCGCGGGTCGTGAAATCTCAACCCGACCCGACCCGTGAAGGCCCAACCCGACCCGACCCGACCCGACCCGCTTGCGAACTCTAGTACTTAAATCAGACGTTACTATTTTTAATAATTTTAATCTTCGATTTCGCACGCGTATTAAAAATTTACATGCTTTGCACGTAATTTTTAATCAGCGAAGATTAAAAATATTAAAATGACAAAAACGTGCTGGGGAATCAGTGACTAGAAACATTAAAAATTTTAATGTCGTTTTCATAAATTCAGGATTAAAACATGTCAAGCTGACTGCCAAGCCAGCGCGTATGTTAAAGCACATGTTTAATCTATTTTATGAAAACAATTTTAGATTAAAAATTCACGCTGCAGTCAAATTATATATTTTTAAGATTTTTAATCTTCAGAGCTGCAACTGAATTTTAATGTCGTTTTCATAAAAAGATTTATTTTAATCTTGAATTTTTAATCTTTTTATGAAAAGGCCCTGAATATTGTAGTTGCTATTGTTAGATTAAGAAGTTCAGGCATTTTCATAAGTTTTGGGAGTGTACCCTAGATAGTCGTTGGGCCGTAAGAGCCAATATTAGATATGTACGTATGGCGCTTGAGTTTGTAGGTCATTCATTAGTTAGCTGGACTGAAGTCGTTGATAGTGAAAAAGATAGCACGTATTGTTGGGCCGATAATTTCCGGTTTGAAATATTGAAAGATCTATTTGTTTCTGAAACTGTCCGTGACCTGATTTTTCACTCTCCTTTAATAACAATAACAAATATAAGCAAGTTCAGTTTGCCCTACGGTTTTGACGTCAAGCAAATTATTCAAAACAGTATAGTAGCAGTGGATAAAAGGTTGTAAAGGTGATCGTTTATTATCGAAGTATGAACAATTTTGTTGAATACCATCAAGAGTACATAATAGCTTCTCACTCTATATAGAAGAAGAGTGAGACACTCTCCAGCCTGCCTGTGTTCTAGCACAGGCAGATGCGCTGGTCGTTTTCACGCTACATGTTGACATTCTATGCAACATGTGACTGGCCAATCAGCGCGTAGATTCCCTGCGTAACACACTTTAGTATATAATCGCTGATGCGTTGATAAGCATTAAGATAGGGATAAAAGCTTAATAACTCATTATTTATTCATAGTCTGCTTGCAAAAACATTAAAAAAGGTTTGCAAATACCTCTAGGGATATTTTGGCAAACTTTCAGCGAAATTGATTGAGAAACTTTTGAGATATAAACTTTCCTGAGTTTCTTCAAAGTTTCTCAATCAATTTCGCTGAAAGTTTGCCAAAATATCCCCAAAGGTATTTGCAAACCTTTTTTAATGTTTTTACAACCAGATTATGAATAAATAATGAGTTATTAACCTTTATTCCTATCCCGTTTTATGATTGGAGCACGTGCACAGGCGTCTGCCAATCAGAGAATAGAAGCTCGCTTCTGATTGGCCAGTCACATGTTGCATAGAATGTCAACATGTAGCCTGAAAACGACCAGCGCATCTGCCTGTGCTAAAACACAGGCAGGCTGGAGAGTGTCTCACTCTTCTTCTATATAGAGTGAGACGCTATTATGTACTCTTGATACCATTAAAAATTGCTAAAACTGAAGCGTGCACGAGATCGGAGATGGTATTTCGTAGCTAGTTGTACAGATGTGCACTGTCACTTGGCTGACTTTAAACTAAAGGCAAGTGTGCACGTGCTGAAAAATTCCCGGTTTGTCATCGCTGGAGCAAATAAAGTCTGTACGGGGTCTTTATAAAATTGGGCCCTGATCTGCTCAGTTGTCATATCAATCCCTGTAGCTGCATCTACTTTGAGCCGAACATAACAGTTACTTTTTTTTGGAAAATTAGATTATTAGCTTATTTGTCCTCATAATAATTGTGGAGATTCATGCTTCCAATTCAAACTCGTAAACTTAGTTGTTTCTGTTTCTCATAGTTGAACTGTGTTGTGCTCTTGCAAAAACTGCAGTAGTCTCTACTAGCTTCCGCTCCAAATATATCCGTCGAGTTTTTGCTTATACAGCTTGCAAAGCCGTCGAGGATCCGTTGTTTATAAAAAAGCTAGTTAAAAGTCCTACTATTGCATTATTCATGTAGATGGCATTGTTGTAAGCTCTTTTTTTGAAACATCAACACTTAGCCATTTTTCACAGTTTGACTTTTCAAAAAATAAATGCACATTATGAGAACGTCTTTTGTCCAGAATACAGTCAGCCATGATTAGCATATTTGTAACCAAAACAAAGTTGTTTGTCATTTTCCCCCGCCACCCCTCATACTATCGACACGTCCTCTCGTGTTAGAAAATAGACAAGAAAAAATTGAGCATTGCAAACTGTCCTATTAAGGTAGCGCTCAGCAACAAAACTGATGTTCGGCGCTCAGCTCATGCAATAAATAGCAATCCCACTTTAATTTTACATCAAAGAGACATCAAAAAACCCATTTACAATACAATTCAACACGTCAATGTGAATGTGTCAAATTTTCTGACCATGTCGAATTTCCTATTCACACTGATTTTGTTTTTGACCTAGCTCATCGAAACTTCAACCGATTTTGACGATCTTGGTATCGATGGAAAGATCTTTTAAAAATCTAGACGTGATTTTTGATTTCTATTTTTGATTTTGCAAAAAATCGATTTTTCAAAAATCAGTTGTGTTTGAGCGACTACAAAAAGTGCCGCGAGCCAAAATTTGAAAATCGAAAAACTTTCACGTCTGCATTTATATTCTTTCTTTCAGTGTGCAAATTTTTAACTCGATTGCAATGGGCAGCTGGGACTCAGGTTCAAAAAAAGTAGTCGATTTCGCTACGCAAAAATGTAAGGTTTGCCCACAAGTTTCACTTTTTCAAAAATTAGACCTTTTCTACGACTGCCTATTTCCGTTGAAAAAGTTATCAAAAGCCATACTCAATTTTTTAAGAAATTAAATCAAAAATTTGACATTTTTGAAGATTTATCAGCTTTTTAGGTTTTTCATTTTTTATTTGCTATTTTCACGACTAAATAACTCAGCAAAGCTTTAACGTATTCGTATGTTTAATACATCAATTTAAAGCTAAGAAACCGTATATTGTAGTGATAAAAGTAATCATTTTATATTGAAACAAAAAATTTGATGCTACGGCTACAAAAATGTCCAAACAATTCTAAAAAAATTTTTGTCACAATATGCACATCAAATCAAAGGTCTTTTCATTCTGAACAACTTTCCTCAAGACATTATGGTCAGAAATGTCGCTGAAAAAAATTAAATGCCAAAGTCGGTTCCCCTGAGCGCCACCTTAAATTAAATACCTACTCAGTATGCACACAATACAATCCTTTCAGTACAATCCACAAAACCATCATTACCAATAGGCATAGCAGTCCGGTGTGTACTGACTACTGAGTACTGAGTATACGTTTGAAACAGGAACCACCAGGTTCCAGGTTTCACCAACCTTTGCTTCCATTAGTGTAATTGCTATTTCTCCCCTTACATAACTTTTACTGTCACCGAAATACAACCATGATACCCATTTCAAAATCTTTTGTGGATACTTGATGGCAACTCAATCCTGCTTGACCTCAATCCAGCTCTTACACCGAACTTCGCAAAATTGGAATGGCGGATCAGCTTCCACATCCAGGTTTCCTCCGCAGCCAAGAAATTCGTATAAAACTCAGAACCTCCGGGAAAGCCATGGGACTGAGGCCAAAACACTATTTAACGTCCCTCGAACTTTGCTGATTTTAAAGCTTATCAATCGATCGGACCATGCAGTACAAGTAACAGACTCCAAACATAGTACTATCAAAACTCCTCTATTTTTGTCCCAACAAGGGGGGTTCAAAATAATTTGTTCTAAAAACCCATACATGTCCTGTACAAACTAGGGTTGAATACTGGACGTTTTTGCAATAACTGCTGGAGCAGTGCCAAGGTTAACAATTTATCATGTTGTTTTTAAACTAAATTTTACATAACTTTCACGTCCTAACAGGTCGCCTCCACTTGTTGACATTTTGCAACGAGACAAACATGCTGTCTGGAAATTGATGGACCAATAGGAAGACCTATGCCAATGAGCAAAACTTTTGTTAGCCAATCATTTTGGTTGCGTTTTACGTACAACATTTCACAACCAATCAAAATTCTTATTCCACCACATTACACTACTAATATACAAATGAGCTCTCCGCTTTGACCCGGATATAATTTCAGTAGTGCTTTGTTTCTGTTCTGCGGCACAATGTTTGTACCGTTGCTGTGCGATTGAGTAGGTTTTGACTATTTGCTCTAGTTTTATTTTTGTGTCATTGTCTGGGCTTGTCTATTGTCTGGGTTTGTCCGTTATTGTCTGAGTTTGTCCGTTATTGTCTGGACTTGTCTCTGGTCTGGGTTTGCCCGTCATTGCTCGTATGTCTGGGTTTGTCCGTTATTGTCTGGGTGTGTCCGTTATTATCTGGGTTTACCCGTCAGAAATAAAAATGAAAATCAGAAAACATACTACTGCTGCTACAATTGTAACACTTGTAGGCAAGAAACCAAATTCGTGGAAATCAAAAAATCAAAAAGAGTTGGTAATTAAATTATATAATGAAATCTTGAGGAATTACCTGATTTTGCACTTACAATTGTAAGATTTGCAATTTGGTGTAACCACCCTAGGTAGCATTTGGTGTAACCACCTTAGGTGGCAGTTGTGGCCGGGTTAGTGATCGTGAACTAATCGAATAACTTAAAAAATTTTGCTACCAAGAGAGGCACGATTTAGGTCAAGGTATTTATGTTTGGTTTGGTTTAGTTTGAAGTTAGTGGCTCTTGGATGGACGCATAAGTCATATCTAGCGGTCTAGAGTGAGTGTGTAAGTCAAAAATGGTCATAAATAGTGTTTAAAAGTCATCATACTCTGTTTGAATAAGTCAAAAACCTCAACATATACGGATTGCTGAGTACGATGTTGTATTTCTTTTGAAGAGAACGTTTTAATACAAAATTCTATTTTTCGATAAATACGTTTTGGACTTTGTACGAAATTGAACACTATTTTAAGACTTCTGGGGATTCTTGTACTAACTCACAAATCTCACAATTGTAATAATTGAAAGTGGATGATTAGAAATTATGTCATAAATTCATAACAAGTCATTTGATTTTGTATTTCAAATTGTTACAAAGGTAAGCTTTATAAGTTGGTGCAACCATCCACTGGCCAATGTGTCTGCCTTCGCCGTTAGAACCAGCTTTCTCTACGACAGTAAAAAAGAGGTAAAGACATGCCCTTTTTGGGGTGGTTCAGACGGGAACCCACTCACTCAGGCAACTTTTGTTTTGCCCATAACGCCTCCGCTAACCTCCTCAAGATTACTTCTAGTCCCCATTTAGCTGACCAATATTTGATGACAGGCGGGGTTTCATTGTAGCTCAGGTAGGATTTGAACCGGACACTTTTTGATCCACAGTGGAACACACAGCCACTGAGCCACTCTGCGGCTTCTCTACTAAAGAACTAGATCATTAAACTGTAGCTGAGTAATACATAAACTTCCATCGTCGTATCTGGTGACCCAATAACCTAAAAGTTTAGTGGCAGGATTTGGCGTACCTAACAAAAATTGACTCCCGTCGAACTCCTATAAAATAAAAGTGAGACACTCTTCTTCCTGTCTGTGTTGTAGGTAGAAAAATGCGCTCGTTGTTTTTGTCTGGCCTATTTAAGTTTTGTTAAACAAGTAGGGTGGCCAATTAGAAGCGAGCCACTTTTCTGATTGGCCACCTGCCTGTTTAACAAAATTTAAACAGGTACGACAGTAACAACGAGCGCATCTTTTGCGTTTTAACACAGGTAGAAAGGAGAGTATTTGACTCTTATAAGAGTGAGACACTGTTAAGTAGTGTTGGAACCATACCTGTATGTACGTGTATGTACATATATATGTACGTATGTAACGGTGATTTTCCGCTGTGGATGATTGTGGAATCTATGCCCATGATCTGGGTAACAGGGCAATTTGAGGCCAACATAAAGAAAGTTACCACAAGCATAAATGCGTATTGTGTCATCTTATGTTCAGAAATCTCTGCGGAGGAACCATGTCCTTTTTAGGGTCAACTTGTTTTTAACTATTTTCGAGAATACATATGTTTGAATCTTTATTTTGGTGAAAATAACAATCTGGTGTCGTGTAAAAGTTAGAAAATAATACCTCGAGAGCACAAAAGTTTAAGTTGAACAATTCGCTAAATCCAAAATAGACTTAGATGGTGGAATATTTTTTCCGCAACAAAATATAGTTTTATTCAATCACGATTGCGCAGTAGTGACTAATAGGAACGTAATCAATACAACGCACTGCTTTAGATCATCACACACCAAATGATACATTTCCAGTTACCTTGATGATTTTCAATAATATTTTTGTATCTTTCTAGACGTTAAAAACAAAAAATATAACAGTTTTAATTTAAGATGTACAGTACCGAATGGTTGCCTAACGGTTCTAAAATAACTTCAGTTATTAAGAACAGGTTTATGTATTTAGCGAACGGCGACATTTGAACAAATTCAATTAAACGCAAAACAATCTTCAAATCTGGCGAAAATTAAAATACAAAATACTATCAGTTTATCAAAGTATTCATTATCTTATGATATTATCTTATGAAACACAAATAGTTTGTCTTGCAAATCATCTTAAAGATAGTTGCTGAAGTGGCGTTGAGTTACAAGACAGTTGTAATTCCCATTTCTGAGAAGATTCTAGACAAAATTAAACTCAGAATTTTTGTTCAGGGGCCGAGAATACCCAAGGCATAAAAAAAAATTACCACCACGCAGACCCAAGTTTGTTTTCCGTGTGGGTCAATGGGATCTAGAATGAGACATAAAATTAGCCTGACTTTGAGTTCAATACCTCAATATGCCCATGGAAATTTTCACTTGAAACTGTGAGTAATAGATACCGTCTGTATGGATCTCTGTACCTGCAGCTATGAATCCATACAGACTTTTTTTGTTAATATTAATTTTTAATTAAATTTTTAATTCACTATTTAATACGTATACAGTTTTCGTAGTAAAAGTCCTATCCTAGTTTTCTTGCTTGCTTTTATGTACAGAGCTTGTGTGTTTGTGTGTGTTGGTATAATATGCATGTGTGCGTGTGTGCTTATCAAATTTTTATCACTGTACGGCTACATTGTGTTGTCGCTGTATGTT